>JAECUM010042705.1:0-34829 GCA_016617855.1 Megalonaias nervosa
CTAAGGTATTATGCCTGGGTAAGTAGTTTCGAAGAAACATATTGTAATAGGGCAAATTGGTTTCTCTAATATAGCGGATTTTGGCTCGTCTCTTCGCTTTAGATTCTTTGTCATTATTATTATTTGATATATTTTCTCTAATATGTTAGCACCACCAAATAATTTCATATTAGAGAGAGATCATTTAAGTATAAAAAATGCTCATCGAGATCAGTACTTCAATGACATCTTAAATCACTATCAGATGGCTGGAGATCTAGATCCCAAATTCTTTCAAACACTTAGAAAAGAATATGAATTATTTGGAAAAGCGTCCGGGTCAAAGATTAATCACGATAAAACAGAAATCCTAAAAATAGGCAACTGGAGGGGGAACCACCTTGGTTTACCCCCCCCCCCATAAAAGAAGAGTGAAATCATTAGGGGTGTACTTTGGGAAAAACGATGAAGTAGAAAACTATAGACATATAGAGAATAAAATAAAATAAATTATTGATATCTGGGCGCAAACGACACTGCATATAATGGAGCGGGCCCAAATGGCCAAAACTTATTTTTATTCTAATGTAAACTACATCTTAAAATCAATTGATATTGAAAATAAAAAACTTGAAAAAGTAGACAATGAAATTATTAATTATATTTGGGGGTATAAAACACATTACATCTTAAAGGAAACGCTATATAGGGCAAACAAAAGAGGAGGTCTGGCTCTACCCAACCCAATATTAGTTAAACAAACCAACATAATTAATCGTTTTAAATCAATAAAATTACCACCAAGTACAGCTTGGGAAGCGTTATATATTTATTGGTTTGGTTTTTTAATCAGAAACAGAGAGGATATATACAAAAATAATAAAGTATCAAAAAATTTAATAGTCCCACGGAAATTTAGATATATCAAAGGTTTACTGATGAAATACAGGGATATAAAAGACTTATGGAAAGAAGGAAAAAATGAGACAGATTAGAGAAGAACAGCATAAAAATAAGAGATGCAAAGTCGAAGAAGAAAACTGGGGGGGGGGGGGCGAATTGGAAAAAGACTTAGGGAAATTGGGCAAGTATTAAATCATTAAAGTTACAGAGTATAATCTTTAAGTACCTACATAATGTCTGGCTTACAGGCGATGTAGCAACAAGAAGGCATATGATAAAACTAATTTCCAAATGCCCAATTTGCAAACAAACAAGTTTTACAAAAATACATGCCATATTAGGATGTGAAAAAAAGGGAACAGGACAGACTTCAAATAATTACACTAATTTCAAAGAAGGAGAGATACCGAGGGAGAATGCTTCTGTATTTAGATGAGAATTTCGAAAAGAATATATTAATGGAAATAATTAGTTTCATTGTATCAACAATGATGGCCTGCGGGCAAATTATTGTGATCCAAAAGTAACCATAGGTATAATCAACACACTATCCTTGTCTAACCAGGGAGGGGAGATGGGGTGGGGGCTTCGATTTACGGCCCAAGTAGGGGTACGTACCAGCCTAAGCGCGGGTTAGAGCCCCGGCCTCATCTCTCATCTCAGGTCGACAAAACCAAATTTTGCTAGGGCATCTAAAATTTTATATAGAATCAACTCCTTCGGGATCCTATATAGTTGTAAATCCATGTCTAACCAGGGATGGGAGATAGGGTGGGGGCTTCGATTTATGGCCCAAGTAGGGGTGCGTTCCAGCCTATGCGCGAGTTGGAGCTCCGGCCTCATCTCTCACCTCAGGTAGACAAAACCAATTATGTTATGGTTCTTAAATTTTTAAATAGAATCAACTCCTTCGGTATCTTATATAGTTGTAAAGTAATAAATTATTTAATCAACACTAGTAAAAGGGAACCCTTGGCTTTACTAACATAGAACAAATACCTTCCTTTTATAATGCTTTTATTTCTATTATTAGAACTAAAGAGGGACAGGGAACCTGACCATGGATGAAGTATGAGACATCGACGTGACAGGACTAAGTCACAAGGCGCTACGCGACGTGGACAGGCCTGTGGAAGAGCCTCAGAAAAATCCATGTGCAGGAAAATGGACATACAGATCATATACACGGGGAAATAGGAATGTTTAAACAAAAAGGGTTACCCATCCTAAACAATAGTACTAATACAATTTTGTTATCATTTTAAAATTTTTAGGAAATTGGGAACTTTTTTTGCGCGAAAATATAGATAATATCTACACTAAATGAGGGCAGAATTTGGGGCCTTGCTTGGTGTAAAGGAAATATTACATGTTATAAATTGGGAATTAGGGATGCATCCAGAAAAGTTAAGAGAAGCATAAAGAAAATAAGTGGAATGTGGCTTCTTAATCAGGATGTAGCCTACTTCTTCCCAATAACTTCCATAAAAGTAAATTAGAGACGTCTCACCCAAGCATACATAAAAACAATAGGTTTTATTTTATTTTATTTAAGTGCAACCGTTTCTTATTCCAAATAAAAAATCTAAAGAGAAATATCAAAATTAAACATGGAAATGAAAAATTAATTTCCAAAATTAAAACTTTTTCTTCTTCTTCTTTTTTTTTTTTCTTTTAAATATTGAAATTTAGTAGAAAACCTGGAAAAGATTTGATCAAATGCCGTCCTTACACAAAAATCTATAGCAAGCACACAATATAGCATAATATATATATACATATATATATATATATATATATATATATATATATATATATATATATATATATATATAGCAAACACAGGACTTAGGGACCCTTGGCAAAGGTCACTAAACTTTAAAAAAGAGAGTGACTCCGATCAAATGATTGAAATTTGATCGGATGAACAAACCTTTAGATACACTAGGGAAATAAATACCCCGTCAAACATTTGTTTTTAAATAAATTTTTGATCCAAATTCTGTTCTGTAAAGTAAACAATGCAACACACCTTAGGGGGACACACATATACATAAAATGCTTTTCATTTTTTTTCAGCTGGGGGGGGGGGCATCTGTCTGGTGCCCCCCCAAAAAGAGATCTAGAAGATTCTTATCTGCACCCAAAGTACTATCACTATGCACTAATATACTCGATGTTGTTAGAAACGCAACAACTAGACAGCAGATTGGTAGGTAGACTCCAGCTGGATTAAAAGGAAGAGTAAAAGGTGACTGTGATATCGAATTTACTGAGGTATTTCTGCATAACATGGTATGTCAAGCTTTTAATAATGCTACTGCAGAGTTTTCCACAAGAATGGAGACGTTATTTATAGGCAAATATTATTTAATCTTGAACTGCGGGATGAATAGCAAGAAACATCCATATTAAAATGGCGATATTAGAAGATGTGTTTCAGAAAAGTTGCTGGGTAATGTTGATAATCGTACTGGCTATCTCCAGGTTTCGGTTAAAGATCATAATACAGTCAGATCAGTTACAGACTGCATCGTTTTGTACACAAAGCTCTCCATGATTCAATACCCGAGGGCCTAGCAATCGACCATATTAACAGCAGTAAAACAGATAATCGATTAGAAAATCTGAAATCTGTTTCACCACAAGAAAACACAAGACAAAGTGAAGGAGGTAAACATAAAACTGTTAGTAAACTAACGGTGTTAGCAACTAATAATGTGACAATTGAAACTACGAAAATATATTTGATGAGATTATCAGTGCGCAAGAATAAGTTCACCTCCATTTACACTTGATGAAATACCATCAGTAGGTACCCAACTATTAACATTTTTACTAAACTTCGTTTAGCCTTTATTATGGCACTTTTTCGATGATAAATGCATCCTGATCACTTTTATGCATTTCTTGTTCGTAGAAACCTCCCATAATACCTTCACCATACATATCTTTTAATTTTTTGGTTCCAGGTAGCGTTCTTTGTACCTTATCAACAGTAAATACTTCTTCTGACCAATTTCTGGTAGCTCCTTTTTCAAATATTTGTTTATCAACGATATTCTAATCTTATCATATATTTTAAACTTATGTCTGAGACATCGGTTTTCATTTGCTAAAACAGGATTATTAAAAGCTTCATTTGGTGTCATTAAAGCACCGGCGGCGCTTAATGAATTATGTCTAATATTGTTATAATCAGAATATTCTACGGCAATGTATGAACATAATTGTTTGTGTTGTTTGCAATAAAGTGCTTATATTTTTATCTTTTGATGTTTGAATAAACCGATCAACTATGACACTTTGTTTTCCATTTCCAGTAGTATACGTTTCAGTATTATGCTGTTTCAGACAGTCTTCGAACTTCTTATTATAAAACAATGAGCCATGATCAGTCCTGATTTTGTTAGGCCGTTTGCAGCTGTTAGTCATAACCTTCTGCGATGCTATTGTTATTTTATTGCCATCTTATCTTTTACTGACACACTAAATGCATACATGCTCTATATGTTGACTGCGTTTAAGAAAAAATTGTTTCCATTTTCTATTTTCTTCTGCTTCTGACGAGATATCTGCAAGATCAACTGCCCAAATGCCATGTACTGCGTTTGCTACAACACGCATGCGAGGAAATTTTGTTTTTGGTTTGTAAAGGTCTTGCTCCAACTTTGATTGTTGTCCAAAAGCTTATCTTATACATTGTGCCTATTAATCTACGTACTAGTCCGCGGTCAATTCGTTCTCTCAGGTTTTGCAGTTTAATAGGTTTTAGCTCATCTGTGTATATTATCACAACCACACTATTCTTCAGATAACAAATATCATGCTGCAACGCGAAAGCATCAACCTAATTATAAGGTTGCTGTCCTTGTAAAGGATTATCATTGTCATCAAGCTGATGACCAAGTGGATTCCAAGGTCCAGTTTACTTATGTTTTTTTTAATGTGCAGCCACCATTTGGCTGCGATAATTTAGCAATTAATTTGTGTATGTCGACAGCGCCCCCGGGTATTTCACGTTAATTACATTTGCTAAATTATTTAACTTATCTTACCATGTTCGATACAAATATAACAAGCAGAATTACAAATGCATCCGCTCATTATTTATATTGATGTTTAAACAATTTTTAATATGTCGATTCTGGTCTAAGTAATATTACCTTAGCTAAATCCCCCTCTAAAATAGGGGATGCTTTTTCCACGTTAACATTTTTAATAAACTAGGATTCTCTTTATCGAGATACTTCGTATACTGCTTTTATCGTTTTTCTTTTATTTTTTGTAACGGCGACCGTTTCATTAACAATACTGTTCGTTTCTGACACTTGAGGCAGTAAATATGTATATCGTAAATTCACACTATATTTAATTGTTGTCGCACATTAATATTGAAATCTTTCACGGATTTATGGAGTAAAAAGTAAATCTGAGATTGAATCAACAATAACGAAATTATCTGTTTTTAAAAAAAGCAATCTTTACACATATTTTTAACTCTACTGTGGTATTCTTTCGTTATTATTTTTGCACAATTGATCCATTGAATCTCAAGCATAATCATAATAAATGATTCATATTTAATTCGTCGAATATCTCACTACTGCTTGGATAAGAATTAAATTGCATTATAAAATCTGGAAAACGACATCAAGCCAGATAGAGATCCCGCGCTCATCTGTTTAATAAGCATACTACAATAATAACCGCAGGTTTGCGAACCCAATTACTGACTCCGCCGCTAACATATTTCGTAATAGCATCAGATGGTGGACCATATGAATCGAAATAGATGTTGCCGCCAGTTTTTGGACTGGAGTAGAATGCAACCTAATGTGTTCCATTGCCGTTGATAAAATTTTGGATACAAATTACACAACTTGTGGATTGCTTCATCTTATTAGCTAGGGAGCCTTTACAAAATATTTCAATAAAGTTGATTTTTATTTTTTTTTTTTAAGTTTATCAGCTATTTCGAAATTCTTTAAGGCCTTCGGGTTCCTGGTAATGCCACTCCCCGTCCAACCAGTTTGCCTAGCATTCCTGGAAGAGAACTGCCCGCTGTACCTGCTGATAAAAATGGAAGAATCGGTAAAATACCTCCGTTCTTTGCAATTTGTTGTGTTTGATGAGGTGTTACTTTGGGTTTTTTTTTGTAGATTGTTATTTATTTTGGCTGCATTTACAAGCTGACGTATCTGCTTCCTTATGTGACATCTTATTTTCAACTGTTTGAAAAAATTGCAGAACATTGGTCATGCCGCAGGACTAAAGGGCATGCTCACAACGCTTTCTTTATTTCAATGCATTGTATTGCCTTGTCTACCGCACTAGAGATAGCATTACCGGCTATTGTCGCACCAATTATTCCAACAATAGGCAATACGTTTGGTAAAACCGTGCATGCCAATACCGATAATGCTGGGCCTATGAACCCTCTATGTGCTTCAGTCCACGCGCCAAAGCAGTAATATTTGTGATATATAAATGTTTAGCACAAATGTCTTTCCCCTATCAATTTTATTTGTTTGTTTTTTGTGAGCAGCAAATTTGTTAATTGCCCAACAGCCTTAAATTCTATCTTTAACATCGTAGCTTCACAATTTGCGATTGCAAGTGATAATTTTTTAATTTGCCCTTCCGTCAGATTTAGTGTTGTTAAATGATATGTCATTATAATTAATTGTTTAGACAAAAGTTTGTTTTACTTTAATTGTTGTTATACCCTTGACAGCATCAAGTGTAAGACATCTGTCGGACCCAGTCAGCGAGTAAGCATAATATCTCACTAGGATTCAGCTGCCAGTCTTCCATTAATTTCAATATCAGCTGTGATGTTTTTCAGTCGCTCGCTATGCTTGTTAACATCAAAAGTAAAATACTGGGCAAAGTGCTCTGAACTCTTCGAGTGAAATCTGGCTTCCAGTATCTGTATCTTGGTATTTTTTCATGGCCTGCATTAGTAAAAGATAAGCTCTTGACACATTAATATTTGCGCCTGCTGCAAAATAGCAAACAAGTTTGCCCTCTGGAAACTGTCTTGAGTTTATTTGGAAGATAATATTAGTGAGACTTCAATTATCAAATACTCGCAGATTTGTTGTTTGGTCTCCATCTGCACGAGCTATTGATTGAAATAGAACAAATATGTGTCGCGACAGTTGTTCTGATGGAGTTGTTGTTACTCTCCGAGTGTAACTCGCTTAAGCCGGTACAGACTGCTGATACATTGTATTTTGCTCGACATAAATTTGCCTGGTAAATGACGCTAACTTCAAGTTCAAGCTGCTTTGTTATAGATGGCAAAACTTCCGGCATCCATAGTGACAAGAGCAGCATTACAAACTGGCCATCGGCTGGCGCACCTTGTCCTCCTGCTATAAAACAGCTTTGTTTGCATTTGATTTATTTAAGATTATAATATGCTTTACTCTACGGAAAACTTTATTTTCATCGCGTCAAAATTCAAAAATATCTGACAGTAGAAGAAGCATTGTGTTATGACTATCTGCACTAGCAAGAGCTCTTCTTGCAGTATAATCTTCGTTGTATAATCTATATTTTTACCCGCCAGTGTGGTATTATACTGCATTTTACAACATCTAGCATGGATGTGCCATCTGCACCTGCTACCTGGGCTGCAGTGCTAATATCATTACATATAGCAGTTAGAAGCGCTCTCACAGCATCTACTTTAGCTGCTGCCGCTGGCGGGGCAATTCCTAGCTGAGGGCAAATACCAGTTAGGTGGTTTCTTACTAAAACTACATTTGCATCAGCATTAGTCCAGCGAAATGAACTCTGTTGAGATGGCTGCATCTAATGAGGTGTCTTTATACTAAAACATATCTGTAGCTGTTGATAGGCTAGTGAGTGAGTTTTATTGGCCATCTGAGTATGGGGATGTGCAGAGATTCTGTTTGTTGATTGACAAGTGTCAGCGGGTGGCACCTAAGACCTCCCATTGCCCAGTGCCACTGGAAACCACCCCGCTTATTGATGAGTCTTTCCCGAGGGTTGCGATGGATATGATTGGTATGATGATTACTGCGCAGGAGAATGGAAATCATTATATATTGACGATATTTGATTACGTCATCAGATCCCCAAACGTTGAAGAGGCAGTTGCCAGGATACCAAACGTACCGCCGGATTACCAGTCCCAGTTGTCAACATCGCCTCAATACTTTAACGAAGTAACTCGCTAGGCGATCTTCACAAATCCAATATGTGTCTTTCTTACCGGACCCAGCAACTGCAAAGGGTACATAGTAAAATTATCGTCAAAGGCACATGATAAATAGATAAACATTGAATCACTTAGGGAATTTACTGCAGAAGAAACAATGTACCGGTGATCAGTGGGCTCATTTTGTGGAAACGCTTAATCTATTTATGACGGAAGAACTGATGAAGGTGAGTCTTTATGGGAACAGTTTATGGAACTGTAAATACCCCTCAATCAGTGATGCAAAATTGCAACAACAACAATGACAACTTCCTAGATGCATCCCGACCCCGACCTTGAATATCTTACAAAGGAAGAAACAGAACGTGAAGTTTAGGAAAGCATGAATATAAGAAACAACAATGATATGCAACAAGTGTAACCAAGAGCAAAGAGTTAGCTGTGCTCCACTTGCAAAACCACCAGATGAACAACAACGTGAAAGAGAGCACGAACAATTTAAAAAGTGGATAACACATCCTAGATCTGAATTTTGCACACCAAAAGAACGATCCGAATGGATAACAGAACAAATAAAAAGTTATTTGGGGTAACCAAATCAAAGACCTGTTGCACCTACATCGGAGCAACAGCAAAACAAGGAGAAGGCCTTGGTGGACTGTGTAACCATAACGACTACACCGATCGATTGAAAACGCTCGAGGGATCAATTTGTGAGTGTAACAAGACGAAATAAGTCACTAATGAAGCCTCATCGATTTGTAAGCAGTTGCTCACCAGTAACATTATGAAAAAATAAACAAGCAAAAAAGCAGAAAAAGACAACCCAACCCCCCCAAACAAACAAAACAAAACAAAACATCGTGCGCTGTTGCATGAATATATCAGTGATGCATAAGACAAACTTCATTCATACATCACAGATGTTAAGTTCAGAAATGATTGAGACTCATAGTATGCAACGCGACATTTATGCTGTAATGCAACATGTTCTTGTAAATGCAACACAAAGCGTTTCCTCAATGATCACAATGTCATCCACGAAAACTATAATTCAGTGTAACTTTGTATGCATATTTTACCGCTGGTGAATCACGCACACATGAGATTGGGCTATGGTCGCTGAGTTTATTAGAGCTGGCTTAATATTCGATCACATAAGTTTGGTGGTCTGCCCGCGAACAATACATTTGTTTTCATCAGATCGTGGCTCAGCTTGGGATATTGTAGAGCTTACTGCACGCGCGTACTACATTACCTCAATCAATGATGAGGTCCGACATAGAATTTCTGTGTTGACTGGCAAATACTCTAAACTTTCAATATGTGAATATGAACCCACACTCAGCTCCGTTATTGTCATTGAATTTTCACATTATTTAGTTAAAATTGGATAGTCATCACTAAGAACAGTTCTTGTTTGACCCAAACATATTCCCGAAAATTAACAATATTTTCGTGCTTCGCTTACATCTGGAACTGGATATCATATCGTACATGATATCCTTGTCATGATAATTGTTTGACATATCCGTTTTAACCTCGTGGATCAAGATGGGCACTTTGTAGATCTTCGTGTGAAATAATAACTATACAGCTGTATATAAGAGACCAAGAAAACATTTAAATATACTGATGACAGTTGCACGTGTTGCAAACGCAAGAAAATCTGTTTACGCGACATATTGCTAAAACTGGCTTCGGTGACGTTGTTCGTAGATTGTTTATAGGTTCACCAAAGGTTCTCTCGGGATTGTCACCACGTAGTGTACCAATCAGAATTCAACTCCCAACGTGATTCATTGATCGAATGAAAAAACTGGGATTACCAGTGGCTCAATCATTTCGAGATCGACTACGTCAATTAGTGACTCGAGCACCACCGAAAGCGCTTACGCTACCATAAACAGAAATAATGCCAGTGCAATTGCAAGTCTGGCTATGTGAAGTGGGCCTAAATTGCAGGGGTTTGTAAAAAGGTATTAGACAAAGTCAATAATGTATAGTTTCAATTCGAAGACATATCCAATCCCACTTTTGACTTGGTGGCCCTGTGGTGGCGAATCGAACCAGGGGGATTTTTAGTACTCCTCATAATCGGCTAGAGTCCCTATCAATTAAAAGTAGAATTACAGTTGGGGGACACGTCTAGATTTTCTTCTTCCATGTCAGGTATTCTTGGAAACTGAGGGATAACTTATACGCTCCTACAACGCTAAAACAGTTCTGATCCCAATACCACACTTGGATTTGTTAACAACAGACTCATGGCGTTGTTCAAGAGTGTACATTGTTCCATCGATGGAAGGGAAATAGAATCAATTCTTGACAACGTAGATACTGACACGACGTATCTTGGGTCGATACGGTGATGATTAGTTGGTACAACAATGATGTTTATCAAAGTTACATCTGTTAATACGGATTCTCAACCATATCCAGTTAGTCGACCTCAGAACTTTGCAAGCAATGCTAACGCCGATGTATAAGATGTAGTCCTTGGCCCTAAAGATACTTTTAACAAGGAATTTACATAGGGCCAAGGACAACTTTGTGTAGGCTCATTACGAATTTTGTGTGCGATTCCCCAGAAGCACATATTTGGGTTTTACAGAGACGTCGGCAACATTATTTTTTAGGCTAAACATACAGTCACTTTAACTCGTATTAACAACTCCAATGATGCAATTTGTTGTGCTGCAGGTGTCCCTGATGGGAAAGTTGAGTTGTCAATATTAACACTGTGGATACCTGTGATTACCGCTTCGCTGATTACATAATCACGTTTGTTATCGTTTATGCAATCTGGAGTCGTTTCAACGCTTTCGCTTTTCACTCATGCCATGGATGTCCGCCCAAGAAGTTCGATAGACGTAAATTGAGATAATTACCAAATATAAAGTAAGATGATATTTGACAATTTAGAGTGACCGACGTTTCTTTGTGGTTAAACTGTCATCACGAGCCTCCTGAAGAAATACGACTTTACTTTGAAACCAATGAAACCTCACGTGCATATTACAATTTGTGGTCATATATGGACTGACACGGGTCTATAGATTTCACAGCATGATTTTTATGTCACTGTATCCAAATTATTACATTTCGTTGGAACACCTGGAGTTGTTTAGATAGTCCGTTGTCAACAGGTATTTTCATGCACTTGTAGGTGCGGCTGGTGATATATATCGATGTTATGCTGTAATACATTCTGACAGGACTGTTGTTGGAGAGTACTGGTGAACGAGTGAGGGTGATTGATACGCCTGTGGAAAATATATGATTGAGTGTGCTACATTGTTAAATAATAATGTCCTATCACGAAGTGAAGGTCTGCCTTAGTGAAAATCAGATGGAAATAAACAAAAAGCGCAAATAAAAGCAATTACGTGGTCACACTGAAATTTTCTCCGGCGAAATTAACAGGAAATGTCTCATTGTGATTGACCTAAACATAACTCTCTCAGCTTAATGAGGCCAAACACAATAACACATCAGTGTTGCTAAAACTGGCTAAGTCGGATATGGTACAAATGCCTAAAAACGGTGTAATATTTCCATTCCTTGTAGCAATTACAGCGTTATTATCAGCATCCGTTCCAGCGGTTGCACTAGTTGTGGCATTAATGGCTGTCGGAACTACATCATCCGGGATGGCATTGAAAGGGTGGTTGGTGGTAGCATAGCGCATTGTAAACAAATTAAAAAGGAAAAGCCCTTCGATTAGAAGGGTCACGTCGTCTAATACCATTGGGAAGAAGTCTTCGATTACCCGGTTCAACGCACATAAGGTCAAGTACCCAGTGATAAATCTTATTTAAACATTGTTGTGGTGTCTTTGTGTTAAATGAACTTGCATCGATGGTGTCACGCACACTTGAAACCAATTTGTCAACCTGGATTTGACAACAGGACCTGGTACTCACTGAGTTGTATGCCTGGCGACCCTTCGACATTGTTTGTATTTTGACTAGTATGGACTTGAACCACCAGGTGAAGTTGTAAATTATTTAACGAAGAACGGTGAACATCATCCACTATTTATTAAAATATACCAGTACAGACTCGGCTGGGTGGTTCCATATGCGGTTATCTTGATGCTGAAGCGTTGTGTGCACTTAAGCGTTTACCAAACACGCAAACACTTATTGATTTTACATTAAGGTACGTTTATTTTATACAAAATGTCTTTCTAACATTTACGGACGTTAATCAGCCAGACGACATAGCGCTGGTGTGGATCTAAGCAGGCTTGCCATCAAAGCGGATTTGACTGAGTTTACAAGTCGTGTTGTTGTTGGCGCTAATTCATGTGAGCTTGTGATGTTGGTAGATCAAACGACTAAACTTGAAACGTATAACATTGACATGCAAGATATTATGGTCAAGCTTAAAGGTGATTTTGTAATAAAGTACCTGGATGAAATCACTCAGATACAACGGCGTGTCGGCTGCGTTTATTAAAGAGTATGTGGACGATACTAATGCTACAACGAAACTACGTGGATGGAGAAATCTCTAACGTGCCAGCAACACCACATGTAGTAAGTTCAAGGAGCAAAATTACTTGAATAATGATCAAATAAGGAAAGGAAAAAAAACCCCCAAAAAAACCCATCTTAACCTTAGCAAATGGCCGAATTAGTTAAAGTTTTCTTGAAGAAAATGGTTTTGATAGACCTAAAATCACATCTTAAAGGTGAGCTAGTATCGATCATACTTGTTTATCATAACTGGAGGTAAAGGTACGTGAGGTTGAACGGGAATGTTGATTGTGGCATTTTGGTCATGGTCTTGTACCAACAATATCACTTTTATAGAAAAAGGAGTGGTATCATACATTCTTACACACGTGCCATATCAACATCATTAGTTGTTGGAGATGAAAGTCAGTTCAAAGGACTCGATATAAAAAATGTCTGTTAGTTTCTATATCAAAATTTTAGCTTCCGAATAGAACTGTTCAATTTCATTAAATATTTCTTCTCATATCAGGGTGGATTGGACTAAACCAGAACAAATATAAAGTTCTGTTCTAAACTGCTTTCTTAACCTTAATTTCATTTTTCTACGATAACCTTTCTAACCTTTCTCTTATATAATGTAAAAGCAAATACATTAATCCTCTTTTGAATGTTTCTCTGTTTAATATGTAACACTTTTTTTTTCTCTATAACGGTTCTATTTATCTGACCTACTGTAATGCCATTTTATTCTCTTCGATATAATGCAATCTTTACAGCAATTACATTTAGTATTCATTTGAACTATTGCTTCTATCACTGCATTGGTAATATTGAACAGATGAATGCATTATATTCTCAGTTGTTATATATCATGACTACAACTGTGTTTCAGGCGTCTCTCCAGCCCTACCCACTCACCGCCTGCTATCGCTCGAGAAATGTTCTTTTCGACTCATAATAAACTAAAGTAGCTTTATCTTATAAATAACTATGGCAAGTAATTTCTTCATGCGTTGCAGGATGAAAATGCCAAACACGCCCTATCTGAATAATTATCAAAGGCTTTATTCTCAGGCATAGGCAAGTCGGTAAAGTTTGGAAAATTGTCAGTATACATACAGTTCAAGTTTGATATTGTAATATAATGCCTATTCTATCCTATCCAGCTGAATTTGTTTATATTCTGTAATGCGTTTGACATTAAGAGGGTACAAACGTTTGACTGTAAATATGAACTGAAACTTACAAAATCTGCTGTAAATAGTTTTACTATGGGTGAGTTATTAAGAAGTAGTCTTACATGAACCTACATTATGAGACCAACAAAATAGTGGTCGTACTCATCCATAGATGAAGTGTGGGCTCAGAAAATCAAACATTTATTCATTTTCTATGGGTTTGGAGAAACTTGATGCAACCACAGTGTAACAGAGGGACTAATATTTCTTAATATATTCAAGCAAAGTTATCTTGAATTTGATATACAAAAAAAATGGAATTTGATCAATTAAGAATTTACAAATTAGCAAAGTTGGACTTTATCTGAGGAAAATATACCTGGATGTTATAGAAAACCTGAACTATTTCAGTAGACTTAAAGGCAGTTATCTAAATGTAAGGGTCAATAGGAATATATAGGATCATACTTCATACCTTGTATTACCCTTAAGAGTTTCACATCTTGAGTGTTAACATCCCTAAGTCATATAGACGATATACCCTATCAACTGTCTACAATATGTTGTTTAGCAAGAATAAAAAGTAACTTCTCAACTTATAGAAAACCAAATGATATTAATGAGATATTACTAATTTTACCACATTGTAGGTAAAGAGTTAATTATGTTACTTTAGATATACGAACACTAGAATGTTCTTAGATACGCAGAACATTATTTTAAGATTAAATAATTTAATAATTTAGAAAACTACACATTCAAAACTTGAACATATTTTACAAATGTAATAAGAAGAGGTCCTACATATTGTTGCTCGACGTGATAGACTTATAACTATAGTTATATCAGTTGATAAATGTATGGAAGATTTCCATTGGTCAGAACATAACCATATGATCAAATCAAGTTGAGCTTATTTCTGTATAAATGGTACAGAGAACTACTTTATGCTAACTTCTATAAATAGAGTCACGTGCAAAGTAACTAATGTAAACAATGAACTGGAAGGCATATACACATTGCATGCCTTTAAAACGAAATTAAAACGGCGGGTTTATATTTTATTTAAAAAACTGAATAAATTGATTTGATAGAATCAAATAACATATCTTTACTGTTTTTCTGAACATAAATAATTCTTTCTTTGACTAGATTAGAAAAAAATCTAGGAAACTCAAAATCTGCCAAGAATAACATTGGGGATATAGCACTTTCGCTGCGGCTAGTTACAAATGAATTCAAAACTATAGGTAAATGGATATAGGGATTGGGAGGAGAGGGGTGTCAAAGAATAATATTATAACAATTGGATTCACAGTCCTACAATGTAAGACACCGACCTTGCTAGTTACGATGTGGGGTGGGTGAAAATCAGCTACACACCCCATCGTAGCTGTCAGTGTCGATGTCTGGCACTGTTAGACTATTGGACCCCCATCACAGTACTAAAACCATTTACCGATAGTCTTAATTTCATTTGTAAGCAGCCCCTATAGGTAGCCTAAACTGTTAATCAAGTCAGAATGAACTCACGAGAGCATCAAATGAAAGAGTAATTCGAATGTCAAAGAAAACAATACATCCTTTGCTTTGAATATTGAATTTCTATTCAGATTACATATGTCAATTTAGATAAAAGATTAAGATCATGCTGTGGAATGTTCAACACCTTAGATCGCCTACTATTGGTAGAATTATTTTGTTTGATGCTGACGGAGCTATTACGTTGCAGATGGAGAAGCCCCTGTTCTATAAATAGCTACATAGCAGACGCCCTCAACAAGAACTCATACTCTTAAACAGGCTCTAAAACTTATCTTTCAAAAAAGAACACAATAAACAAATAAATAAATAAAATTATAAAGAATTGCAATTATAAGAGTTTAACGTCGTTTTTTATGAGTTTATCGTGGTATAAACTGTCAGTTTCCGACTCACACAGCTTTCATAACGCCCTTCGTTTTTTGTATATGTTATCACTTTCTTCCTTATCTGTCAACATTAAAAATCACAATGCTGTTTTATTATGTCCTTACATTTTAATTTCGTTCATTATTTAACATTACTAAGCAAATTTTCATCGTAAAACGTCCACATTGCCATTATTTCATTGTTTTATGCAATTATCAGTACTGCGACGAATGCATTGATATCTATGTATTTCAAAACATTCCCTAAACGTTGTGACGAATTTATTTTCTGGGAAATAAGCATCAATACTTTAACAACAACGATGATATCGGTAAAAATTTTCCAGAACGGTTTATTTTAATATGTCTTAAAATTAATTGTAAAAAATAAAACTGCATCTAGCACTGGGCAGTTACATCTTGATTTTCTGTGTTCATTCTTCAACTCCTTGTGCATTCCTCCAATCTGTACCCGTTTTCTTCATCATGCAACTGAAAAATGTTAACACAGAAATTTTGTTAAAATTAACATCGTTCTTTATGTGCTGATTACTCGGTACAGAATCAGTTCAATCTGTCAGATTTGTTTACTCTTTTCGATCGATTTATCGTATTCCTTTCATTGGGGATTTTCGTCAAGCAGAAGGGAGAATTAATTTGTTAGTTTTTTTCCAACGATTGTTTGAGATTATAAACTTTATACTATCGATTTAACAATCAACGGTACAGTAAACAGTAATAAATAGTACGCATACCGCATATATTGTTATGGGTCAAGCTATTGTTGACTATTTTTATCAGTTTCATGGAGCTATGCTCCATGGAAACCAAGACATTAAGCAATTATTTCCCTAATCCGATCACACTGACCTTTGTAATTAAAACTGCATGCAATCAATTGGCCTGTTCATATCACCAAAGTTAAGATATCTGACATATGTTATTGGTTATTGTGCAAGTACAATATAACATGATCCCGTTATCATGGCTTTGAATTTTTATCATCGGACCCCCAAATCACCTGGCTTCCTTATTCTGCTATTGTCGGTCATAGTCATCGTGATCACTGACTTGCTCGATTCTTAAAATCAACGGATTTATTTACCTTCTATATGGCAACTTACCAGCAAGTTTAATTGAAATAGAAAACATGTTATTAATCAAAGGGCAATCTACATGTTGTAGCAAAGTGTTTGTTTTGCCTCTTCTGGGACTCTTTGGGTCCTTGACACCCGTCGTACCCTCTACCCCCATGAATTTCGTAGCCCATATGCGACCCATGCATACTTAGCAATTTAATTATCCACGCATGTGATCAGTCATGTGAGTAGAGTCTCCCGACGTGTATTATTGTCCAAGGAGCTCAAAAATAGACAAAACAGCAATTTAGTAATACTTGGATGTGGTTGCATACGGTACGATCGATACTGCAGATCCATAAATGCATTTCTAGGATAGAAGGTTCGATATATAACTAGGCCTCTGCTTGCAAAGTGCTTTCTACTAGCTTTTAACTTTATGTAAATCCGTGCTGTTTCTTATGTGTGCTCGCAACCCTTAATGGTTTTCCATTTCTGCCAGTACTCAGTTGCGTCAACGTTGCTTCAAAATATTCGTTGGTAAACATAACTGGTGTTGATAAATCGATGAATGCCACTTTACCATTGTAGATTCAATCCAGGTTGTTTTTCATCTGTTGCTGCGTCAACGCTTCTGCGTGTTCACATGCTAATGCCATAACACCTAGCTAACCTCGAGCTGGCACTGGTACACCAGGCTGGTTCCTCTGTCAATTTCTCTCTGTTGCTTAACATCATTACATTTTAGTGTATATGAGGGTATGGTAATACCACTGCAGATATTCGTGAACAAGTGGGGAAAAAAATCAGTCTATTTTAGCATCCCTTGCTAACTGGTCCAAAACCCCGTTGGTTAATTCTGCAACCACATCACCGCGGCTAGATTCCATCCAGTATATTCAATGATAAAATATAATCCTAAACACAAACACCAAAAACAGCTAAGTAGCGGTATGGATAAATGTGCATTGCTTCAAACTGAATTTTACGTTTACCTATCAACGACATTGCTGTCTCATGTATGAAAGATTTTGCAATACCGGTGTCTGGCTCGTTAATATTACTCGTGGACCAGGCTGTTAATTTACAATTGATATTATTAGACTCCATCCGCTATAATTAATAAACAGATACAGTCAATAAATACAATCCTGACTCGCGTGTTAGATGTCCGATTTAGGTTTATCAAAACCATTTACATTATCAAAAGAAATTCGACCACTTACTATTTTACTACCATAAGTTATTTCCTCTTCTTTGTTGGTCAGTGATTTTAAGATGTTGCAAATGAACTTACTACGCGTCATGGTGCGGGCAAGTGTGCAGTTTCTTCATGCACGTATTATCTTATTCCAATATTAGTTGTATCAACATAATCTTTGATATAAGCAACCGACACACCATAGTCTTTGATTCCACAGTAGTCAGTGAGCTCAACGAGGTTATTTACTGCAATGTCCCCTTTCAAACTTGACAATAATATCTAGATGTTCAACATTAGACGTTTTAAGTTTACCAGTGTGATTTTCAAAAACAGCAATGTCCCCAGGGTCAAAGCCGACAACCATGCCGCTAAATTCAGACACATCCGCTTTGGTGGCAAACCTGCTCAGATCTACATCAGTTCTGTGTCGTGGAGCTGAGAAACGTCCATAAATATTAACATACGGTTTGTATTAAACATACGTTAATGTGAAATCAGTGCTTGCGGGATGTTAGTGATGAGGAAGCTTTTGCTTCTCGCAAGTGCATGCAACAGTTTAATGACAAGACGACCGTATGTAGTTCTATACGACCGAGATTGTACTAACCGAGTGGCATAAAACAACAGTTCTTTAGCGTGTCTGGTTAAATACTTAACAACTTCAACTGTTGGTGCAAGTCCACACGAGTCAACAAATAAACGATGCTAAAGTATTGCCACGTATGCAACCCATTGAGTGCCAGGTCTTGTTGTCAAATCCATGGTGACAATACCGGTGTCACGTATGCATCGATACGAGTTCATTTCGCATAAAAACACCAGAAAAAATGTTTTATTGCTTTTGTCATCGCAAGTAAATCAAGATTGGTCAGCAGCGCAATCTTCAGAGACCGGGTTGTCGAAAACCTCTGCCAGAGGGTATTCGACGACTCCTTCTGATAATCGAAGGCCTTTTCCTTTTTTATATGACTGCGAGCCTCCAACTGCCTTTCTGAGTACCATTCCTGATGCAGTTACGAGAGCCTCTAACGCCGCGGCTTTTGCAATTGCTGCAGACGCTGCTGCCAACACAGGGCTGGGATCGCTGCAAGGAATGGAAATATTCGACCGGTCTTTTGCGTTTGCGCTACCTCTGATTTGGATACTTTTAATGTCATTGAGGCGTTATATTTTATTGGCCGCATTAAGCTGAACGGGCTGTGCTTGGGTCAACCACACGGGGACATTTCCAGTTAATTTTGCGTGAGATAGTTCAAGTGTGACCCCACAATTGTTTTTGACTGGGTTTTCTATTTTTTCCAGCTGAACACCACTGAGGTTTACATTAACTTCGGGACAGAACATTATTAATAAAATATTTTGCAGGTTTAATTATGAATTTTCCACAGGTGCATCAATCACCCTCATTCGGCCAGGAGCACAACAACATCAGTCTTGTCAGAAATTATCTCAACATAACATCTGTAATTGCCACTAGCTGCACATACACGTTCATGAAAATGCATTGTTACGTGTAGGCTCGTACAAATGTAACGAAAGAAAAGAGTGAAGTCAACAAACTTTGTAAATTTTAACAAAATACTTTATTTCCCTAGAAAACAAGATAAAACTCTGAAATAGGACTTACGGTTTGTGAAAATAATCCAAAAATTAATCCTTGAATTGAAAAATACAAGTCCTATCACTAAACAGTTCTAATTAAATCCGGGTTCGAACCTCGATGAAGTTCCAATATGGAAGGCGATGACGTCAGATGAGGTCGTTGTACTGATGGCAACAATTCCTCGTTGAATCACAATTTATAATATTCTGTTTAGAATCCCAGAATACATTTCCACTGAATATCTTTGTCCAAGAATTTCGTTGAAGTAGAATATTTCCTAGGGTGAATAAATTATTTTAAAATACGAAAATCAACTCAAATGACAACAACAATAAAAACCTCTTGAGCCCTCAAGGTTTAAAATACGACTGAACTAGAAAACACTGAGATTGAGAATTAAACCCGACTAAAACGTCATTTTGACACTCGTGATGGGTCACATGATCACTTACTTTGTCCGAACAGCGCAGTAAAAACTATGTCAATTATCACGTAAGCAAGAATAGCCCTATCTAAGAACACGAATCCCATGCTGTAAATGAATTTAAAAATGAACTGTTTATAACAGACTAACACATGGGTTGAACATGACCTTGGTAATGACCAATCATTTTCGTTTAGTGTTTACAAAATGTCTCAACCAGGGTGAGCTACAAATACTGATAATGTAATATCTTTTACGTTCAAACCAGGTCAAAACAGAGAAGTGATTTTTTTAAAATAGTCAAATCCCGTAAAAAGTATCATTACAATAAAATGTAATGAAACAAAACTAAAATAAAAAAGAATTTAAAACTAACACTTAAGTAATTAAATTACATATACGTAACACTTCCCCCATAAAGAAAAAAGAAAGATTTAAGTAATATAGCTTTCTTTTTACCATATGTAAATTATACATGAGGTAAAATAAAATTACATAAGAAAACTCTTATGAATTATACAAAGTGTACATGAAATAATATTTCTATACACGGGAAAGTGCATCTGCAATCAAATTGTCTTTTCCTTTGATGTGCCTGATGTCAAGATTATATTCTTGTAAAAACAAACTCCACCTTAATACTCTTTGATTTTTATTTTTCATCTTGTCGATGAAAATAAGGGGGGCGTGATCACTATCACAAGAACCAGAGAAGGAGCTGGACTAACTTCAAAATGCTGTAATGCCAATATTAAAACCAAAAATTCCTTCTCGACTGTTGAGTAATTCATTTGGTGCCTATTGAATTTCTTAGAGAAAGAGCAGACTGGGTGATCAACACCATCTCTATCTTCTTGAATCAATACTGCTCCAACCCCAACATCACTTGCATCTACAGATAATTTAAAAGATTAACTGAAATTTGGAGCTGTAAGAACGTGCGCACTTTTGAGTATGGCTTTTAACCTATCAAAAGCCTCCTGACATTTCTCAATCTGAAGAAACTTGTTTTTCTTACTTAACAAGTTTTTCAAGGGTTCAGCAATATTAGAAAAATTGGAATAAAATTTCCGACAGTATCCGGCCATGCCCAAAAATCGCATCAGTTGCATTTTACTGACAGCCACAAGGAAATCAGAGATAGCCTTGACCTTAGCATCTCTAGGTTTAACTTGACCATGTCCCACAATATGTCCTAGAAAGTTACACAAGCACGGCAGAACTCACTTTTAGATAAATTGATTGTCAAATTTGCATCAGTGAGTCTGTTAAAGAATTTCCGAATCGTGGCTAGATGTTCTTTCCAGGTGTCGTTGTAGATGATGACATCATTGATGTAAGCATCACAATTATCTAGACCAGAGGTAATCATATTCATCAAGCGTTGAAAAGTACTAGGGGAACCCTTCATCCCGAACGGCATTACTTTATATTGATAGAGTCCATCTGGAGTCACAAATGCCCAAATCTCCTTTGACCCTTCCGTTATTGGAATTTGCCAAAATCCAGAAGGTTAAATTTGGTGACGTCCTTGGCATTTTCAATTTTATTAATACAGTCATCGATTCTTGGTAATGGAAATGAATCTGTTTTTGTCACACTGTTCACCTTCCTATAATCAGTGCAGATACGGAAAGTTTTATCTGGTTTCGGAACAAGTACATGGTGAACTTCAATCACTTTTACTGGGATCTATGAAATCGTTCTCCAGCAAATACTGAATTTCCTTTTTCAAGTATTCCTGTTTGAGAGGGTTCATCCTGTATGGGTGTTGTTTCACAGGTTTTGAATCTACAATTTCAACGTCATGAAAAATTTTCTTTGTCATCGTAGGAATATTTGTAAACAAGAACTCATATTCGAATAATAACTGTTTAAGTTCATTCCTGTCTTGTTGCTGAAAATGTAAAAGTTTCTGGTCCATATTTTTCACAATTTCCGAATTATGAAGATTTGTTGCTCCAAGATCAACAGAGTCCAATTGAATTTCTTCATTTAAATCCTCAGTTTGTGGGAAAGGTATAACTAAATTAATTGCATAAGTTCCTGGCTATTTTTTTCAATATACCGGTACTCCATTAATTTATTTAAATCAGAGTACTATTATTATAATTTAACTCATTCATCTTCTTCTTAACTTTATAATGGCAGTAAAATCTAATTTGAAGAAAATTTTGAAGAATGAGTAAGAGAGAATGAACTCTATTGCAAGACTCAGATGTTCTCTCAATTAAAGTTCTGTGAAACCATAATTTCATTTTTGACTTGAATTGCTGAGTGACAAATTCAAGCATAACAAGCTGGAAAATTCCAGACATAAAATTTGGCCCTTGACCAGATTGGACAAATTTGGGAAGGCCAAATTGAGTAAAAAACTTTATCAAAGCTTTTACTATAGTTTTAGTTTTAATATTCCTCAAAGGAATTGCCTCTGGGAAATCTTGCTGACGCTCACATAATGGTCAACACATATTGGTTGCCTGACTTGATCTTAGGTAAGGGACCAACACAATCTATCATAATTCTGCTAAATGATTCGTCAAATGCAGTAATAGGTTGCAGAGAGCCTTAGGTATCTTCTTATTGGGTTTTCCTACCATTTGACAAGTATGACAAGATCTACAAAATTTAGAATCATCACATTTGATTTTTGGCCAATAAAAGTGAGTCAAGATCTTGTGACAAGTTTTATTTATCCCTAAATGACCAGCCAGAGGAGTTTCATGGGCCAGACTAAGTATTTCCTGTCTGTAAGATTTTAGAACTACAATCTGATAGGTCACTGACCACTTGTCACCAGTAGGTTCCTCGGAAGGTCTCATTTTCTCATAAGAATTCCATTTTTAATGAAATAACAGACGGGTACTTCAGTGGCTTCAGTTTCACTAATGGCCCTCTGAAACAAACAGGAGATCTCAGTATGTTTATCCTGTTCGACGACAAGTGATTGTCGTTTAACACCCTGATTAGATAAAAGAGAATGAGTAGTTAAAAGAGGACCACTGTGATCAATACCTTTTGATTGATCCAAACAAGGAGTGAAAGTGACCTCATTAAACGCCTGTCTAATACATGTGTCAGCTAAAGGAATATTTTCCTTATCAAAACTATTCTCAAGAGCTTTCTTTGAAATAGTTCCGGTAACTGCACAAGCTGGGTATAAATCAGGGTATTCTTTATCAATTGGATCAACTTTCTGATCCAAAGAAGGCTTGTCAGTTACAAGTGGATTAACCACAACCTTGTCTCCAGCTAGGTCGTTGCACAACGGGTAAGTTAGACACTACTCCGACTGTCACATGTCCTGATACTAAGTCTGATGACAAATTTACAGAATGGAGAGGAACATTAACAAAGCCGCACTAGACTCCCTGAATGAGAACATTCTCATTAGAATAGGACCTCTCAGAAAAAGGCAAAGTACCTGATAATAAAAGACTCTGAGAAGCTCCTGTGCCCCTTAGTATTTTAATAGGGATGGGATTGGCCAAATCACCCAAGAGTGATATAGAACCCATCAGCATGAACGGTTCATAATTCTCTATAATAAAATAAGACTGGGGTTTATTAGACCCAACAATTGTATTGCTTTCAATACATGTCCATGACCTTGATCTCTTAGAAATAAGAGCATTTGGGATAGGTCTATTTTGATTCTTATGCCTATATTTCAATTTGTAGCAATCAGAAATGACGTGTCCTTTTTATTGTAATAGGTACACGTAGGAATAGACAAGGATTTTGAATCAAGTTTATCAGAAGCTTGATTTTTAAAAGTTGTGCCAGACTGAGTTTTAGGAGTCGTATTAGGCTGAAATACCTTTCTACCAGTAGACTGCTGAGTGAAAGATTTGCTTGCAACAGGAACATATGAGTTAAGGAATACTTATTGGCAGCAAGAGCAGCAGTTTCCAAGGTTTCAATCTCAAGCTCTTCAAGATGAGTTTTAATGTCATTAGGAATACAGTTCTTGAACTCTTCAAGTAATACAAGTTGTTCGATCGAGACTTTCATAATCATATTTAACTTTATCGGCTAAGCACCATCTCTTAAATAACTGCTCTTTTTTTCTAGCAAATTCTACATAAGTTTGTCCAGTTTCTTTTTATAGTTGTTGAATTTTTGCAAGCCTCAGGGACTAACGCATAACCCTTTAAGATGCATTCGTTAACCAAATCATAGAACTTTGATGTACTGACAGGAATGCATAGATATTTCGGGCTTTGCCAAAATGTACACATTGCAATAGTTAAGTCCAATGCTTCCTTGGCCATTGCAAATTTTCAGCAGCTTTTTCAAAATAAATAAAATATTTGTCTACTTCTTTTTCACTGAAAGGGAGTACCAACCTAAATTTTTTGGTAATGTCAAAAGTTGAATTTGTATGTGAAGCAGAAATGTGCTTTTCACTTGCCAGCTCCATTTCTTTCATTCTAATTTGAAATTCCTATTCATCGTTCTCTTTTTGGATTTACATCTGTCTCTCGCTCTCTTTAAATTGGAACTGCATTTGTTTATCTTTCTCTCTTTCCTCTCTCTCTCTCTCTCTCTCTCTCTCTCTCTCTCTCTCTCTCTCAAATTGCAACCACAGTTGCTTCTCTTCTAATTGCAACTGCATTCGTTTCTCCTCTTGAAGCTCGAGCTTACTTAACTCCAATTCCATCTTGTACTTCATTTTTAATTCCTTTACTTTATGTCGGAGTCTGATACAGACTTACTGACCGAAGCCAAAACACTTTTATCAAAAACAATCTTCTCTACCAAATACTGAATCAAAATGTTTTTAATTTCTTGCTTCGTTAAGGAAGATTTTACCTCCGAAAGATCGTATCTTCTGGCAAGTTCAAGCAACTCATCTTTTTTTCAAACTATCCAACTGCTCTTGAGTAGGAGTAGAAAGAAGAGCCTCCACTTCTGATGACATTGTGAATGAAAGCCTGTTGCTTTCACTAAAGATTTTAAACAAAATGTAAAATAGTACTTGGGATTTAAAAACTAGGGGAATTTAAATTTCAGAAAACAATTTTCTGAAATATTTTAGCCAAAATTCATATAACCCGGACGAGCCCCCAATTTTTTCTTGTTACGTGTAGGCTCGTACAAGTGTAACAGAAGAAAAGAATGAAGTCAACAAGCTTTGTAAATTTTAACAAAATAATTTATTTACCGAGAAAACAAGATAAAACTGTGAAATAGGACTTATGGTTTGTGAAAATAATCCAAAAATTAATCCTAGAATTAAAAAATACATTTCCTATCACTAAACAGTTCTTATTGAATGCGGGTTCGAATCTTGATGAAGTTCCAATATGGAAGGCGATGACGTCAGATGAGGTTGTTGTACTGATGGCAACAGTTCCTCGTTGAATCACAATTTATAATGTTCTGTTTAGAATTCCAGAATGAATATCCACTGAATATCTTTGTCCAAGAATTTCGTTGAAGTAGAATATTTCCTAGGGTGAATAAATTATTTTAAAATACGAAAATCAACTCAGATGGCAAAAAACAATAAAAACGTCTTGAGTCCTCAAGGTTTAAAATACGACTGAACTGGAAAACACTGAGATTGAGAATTAAACCCAACTAAAACGTCATTTTGACACTCGTGATGGGTCACATGATCACTTACTTTGTCCGAACAGCGCAGTAAAAAATATGTCAATTATCACGTCAGCAAGAATAGCTCTATCTAAGAATCAGTATCTCAAGGTGGAAATGAATTTAAAAATGAAACTGTTTATAACAGACTAACACGTGGGTTGAACATGACCTTGGTAATGACCAATCATTTTCGCTTAGTGTTTACAAAACGTCTCAACCAAGGTGAGCTAAAAATACTGATAATGTAATACCTTTTACCTTCAAATCAGGTCAAAACAGAGAAGAGATTTTTCGAAAATAGTCAAATCCCGTAAAAAGTATCATTACAATAAAATGTAACGAAACAAAAATAAAATAAAAAAGAATTTAAAACTAACATACAAGTCATTAAATTACATATACTTAACAGCATGTCGACAACGGATTGTCTAAACAATTCCAGGTGTCCCAATGAAAAATAGTAAATCGGGTACAATGTTATAAAATCATGGGAAAATCTGCGAAATTGGGAAATCTGCAAACCAGTGTTAATGTTTTGATGCCGGTCCATATATAACCACATAATGAGATATGCACGTGCAGTATTATTTATTTCAAATTTTAGCCGAATTGCTTCAGAAGGTTTCTGATGACCGTTTAACCGCAAAGGAACCCAAGTCATTTCTAAGTGGGTCAAATATCATCTTACTCTGTGCTTGGTAATTGTCTTGATTTGTGAGTTGAGACTCCACAAAACATGTTTTGGTGCAGTAACACCATGGTGGACACTATCTGCCAAGTAAATTGTCCCGCAATAGCAGTTGGTGGTTGTGCGTCTGCAGTATGTGCGAGAAACGGCAAATTTGAAGCGGTTTCAGACTGCATGAATGATAATAAAAACTTGCTTCTGGAGAAAGTGAAGGCGATAACAAAGGCATCGACAATATTATTGTTTCTAATACAACTCTACAATCAGCAGCAGCAGCAGCTGCAGCACGCCAAATTTCACTGTTGGAGTTATTTTTGCGGGTTAATGTGACTGCATTTATAGTTCCAAAGATAATCTTGGGAGCATCTCTGCGAAAGCCAAATATGTGTCAGAGAGGAATTACACACGAACATGGTAACGAGGCTTCATGAAGTGTTCTCTTGTGCTGAGCAAATCCACTGTTAAAATGCCGCTACAGGCATGGACTATAGCTTGCAATATGCATTATTAACAGCGTTAGTGTGTAATTTAGATCCCTTAATTATATACGGTTGAGAATCCGCATTAATAGCTGTATCCTTGATCAACATCTTTGTTGGGATAACTGTTTGTGTGTAATCATCGCTATATCTGGTAAGTCCAATAATTGTTGTTAACAAATCCATCTGTGGTATTGACACTATAATCGAAAACCGCCAGCATCATTCTGTCCAGTTTTCACCCGACTTACAAAAATGCCTCACATGGAGGGACAAACCTAGACGTGTCCTGCAACTGCAATTCTAGTTTTAATTGATTGAGATCCCTGACCGGATATAACTAATACTAATAATCGTGTTTGCTTCGATCCACAAACACTGACGCACCCATGTCAAATGCTGGATCAGATATATCTTTGAAAGGAGCCATGATAAGACCTTAGTTTTCATTTATCATTATTGTTTTTATCTAATACCACTCATGTTCTCAACTGTAATCCACTCTCCATTACCAGATTTGCAATCAGTGAATCAGAAAATCGTTGTTGAGCGCCTTCATTAATAACTGCGGGCGGCACTGTGGCAAATCTACTAAACTGTACCAAGAAAGGTTTCATGTGGGTGGTTTGATGTCCAAACACATAATGTGGTCCACCAGGCTGATTTGTTGTTTCTTCCACATGATAGACATGGTCGATTGCAAACTTACAAGTACGCATTAACGATTGTCGGTGTTGTCAGCAGATGCAAAGAAGCGGAGCCGCTGACATCAAAAGATTCTACAAATGCCGCAGATGCATTCAACGCATTGATGCACGTGGACAGCTCACAAAAAGGACCACGATTGTCACAAGTAGATCCTGATAAAATTTTCTTGGATCTGTTATTGTGCTGTTGGCCAATGTTAATGTACATCGTGACCACGCTATTGTGGAACGATTTAATGGTACTCTTGCAGAACGGTTATTCGGTCATCAGTACGCGGAGGAATTGTTAATGAGGCCTGATCGGTCTCAGAAATGGGCAACACGACCTCTATTAGTCATAGAAGCATTGAACAATGAAGTCACACAGGAGACAGGATTAAAAGCAGCCAATGGTATTCGATAAAAGATTGTCTATGTTGCTCAGAAATGATCTCACAGCCAGCACCATTATATCCAATCGGAGACAAGTGTGCTTCGTATCTGTATTCGAATATTATGTTCACGGGCAAATTGATTTAGTTGTTTTTGATCTTTTGTTTTATTAGTGGTTTAGATTTAGATTTAGAATTGTTTTTAACGTAGCTTTAAAAAATTTTCAGTCATATCGATGTCTGCAGTATGACAGTTTATAGTGATGTCTAGCACTGGGGCATCATGCCGCAGACATGTAGCATGACACCAGGCCGACCAGTCCTAACACTAACCTCTTAATGCTGAGCGCCAAGCGAGGCAGCTGTTAGTACCATCTTTTAAAGTCTTTGGTATGACTCGGCTGGGGTTTGAACCCGCGACCTCCCGCATCCGAGGAGGACGCTCTAACCACTAGGCCACCGGAGCGGTTGTGTTTTATTAGTGATCATTGCAGTTGTTGTTGTTGTTGCAGTGGCAGTGGTGGATTCAGTTTAATTATAGGTCTCAATAATTAAAGTATGTCAGCCTTTCTCATACGTCTTCGTATGTATATTTCATTCTGCCTTGCGATCTGTTTGAGCTGAGGTACGGTAGCCATGCTTATACAAGGGGAAAAGGCGTCTCTAATTAAGAAATCCGTCAAAGGCTTGTTTCAGTTTTTGTATTTCATGAGGATCAGAAACTGCAATCGCTTCAATCCTTGTTATTATTTCGTACATTTCTGTTTTATTTTTATTATCTGTGCGTGCTTAAGCATCCACATGTGTTTGCGCTGTAGGTTTATTTATTCGCGCCTGATAGTATTCACAAACATATCCACTGGGCCGGCAAAGCTGATTATATGATCTGACTCCGATGCCACATTTAAGACATGGCCGAGTGCTTGGACCATAACACAACACCATCGTATGTGTTTTACAATATTCTTAATGATATGTTCTGCCTCAGAGTTTGTATCTTCCAAGCAGACAGCTTTGCACTTATTACCTTAACATGCCCCTGAAATTTATATTCATATACACAAGCGTTTATCAAATTGGAGGAACACTGCTACAGTGCTGGTGTATCCATGACTTCGATGACCCATCTCTAGTTGGTGCAGTACTTTGTCGTGATGGGTCATTCGAGCTCAGTTGGGCTGATAGTGGAATGTATTTTATTAACGTTTGCAAATGATTTTGATGATGCTGAATATGACGAGTTATTTTATCTGAGAAAGCCCGATTGAAAACTTCGGGTCATCATACAATCGCGAAATGGACCCTGTGAGAGGCTGTCTATCCGTCTAGCATTGAAATCAGAAGATAAAAAAGCTGTGATGGGTCATCGAAGTCATGGATACACCTGCGGGAGGTCGTTTGTTCGAACCCCGGCCGAGTCATACCAAAGAATTATAAAAATGGTACTAACAGCTGTCTCGCTAGGCGCTTAGCATTAAGAGCTTAGTGTTAGGACTGGTCGGTCTGGTGTCAGGATAATGTGAATGCTAATGTATATGTCTGCGGCATGATGCCCCAGTGCTGGACATTACTATAAACAGCTACACTGCAGAAATCCTAGCGATATGGCTGCAAAATTGTTAAAGCTATTTTAAAAATCCAAATCTCTCTCTCTCTCTCTCTCTCTCTCTCTCTCTCTCTCTCTCTCTCACACACACACACACACACACACACACACACACACACACACACACACACACACACACACATATTTCTTATTGTGTCTCTGAACACCGAAGATACTCACTACAAAATGGCTGTTCAGAATTCGTAGAAAGATAGTAGTCTCCTCGGGGATTTCCCTCCGGCGCATCGTAACCCATGATAGCACATCCATTACCGCACGTGCCGCACGTCTTGCACGGGAATGACACGAACCGACAGGCAGAGTTTATAGATTCTATAAACAGTTTCTGCGATCTCCTGTGACTGCATAAAAGGCTATTGGCCACATCTGAAGAATAAGTAACAACTAATGATTCTAGTTACATGATTACATTAGCCAAAGACAATTGGTGTAGCGTTCTGTTTCGGTGATATTTCTTAAAACTATCAAAATGACTGTATAGTATCAACTACATAAAAATGAGTGCACTAAAGCTTTGCTGCGTAAGCAGGTATTTTAAATATTCAAGCGTTAATAAATATACAGTAAATCAAGCCCTGTGCGAACGTTATTTTTACAGAAAAAGTCAATAAATATAATTGCATAGAAACGTATTGGCTTGGCTCTCATCACCAGTGCTAACATTTACAGAATGATCATAAAATGCATACGATTATATTCACTCTTACCAAGCGTAAGTTTAAGGACTAATGGTAAAAATAACAAGTTAATGATTAGCTTGCTATAATTTAGCTGCGTCTTTTTCTTACACACGACCAAATAACTCCTGCGATCTAGATGTCTGGTCATTCAACCATCCCTTTTCTCTGTTGAAATAATTCTTGCCAAAATCCTATAGCTATCCATGAATCCAAACAGAAGTTATGTCCCTTTGTGCAGCTCTCTAACATTTACAACAAAGTAACTCAACAACAATTCACCCTGTCACGTTAACTTTAGTTCTTTGTTCTTTATTCATCATGATTTTGTACGTACATTGGAAAAAGAAATATTAGGAAGGAAGACCAATCCAACTCTTACAATGCGAATTATCTAAGACAAATTGTACCTACGAAAGCATTCTACGTATTTTGTTTCAAACAATACGGTAAATGACCAGTACTTCTCGATGCTCCTTTCATACAAATACTGAAAAACAATTGTAACAAGGGCAATAAGACTTGTACTTGACAATGCTGAAAGCCTGTCTGGTTAAAGTTTATTCATATTGTATAATTAGTTACATTTTCATTAGGAGGCAATATGTAGATTCAAAAATGGACTTTCAAAGTTCTTCCACTGTCCTGTGTAGTTAAGAATATTGAATGAAGAAAAGAGTATTTTAAAATATAAATGCTGGATAGCAGGAGTAATCTTTTTAAATATATAGCATAGTATGCATGCTAATTTCTTACCTCTAACTTCACCCTTGACAAGACTGGTAAGCAACTCAACGTAGTTTCCCTTTGGGCATCCAGGCTGTGTTTCGCCACCATTTGGGTAGAAATCCACGTGTCCAACAGGAGATTTCATGCCAAAGACTATTCATTTAATAAAGAAAAGGAGATGGATCAGTGGCTAATAAATAAATAAATAAATAAATAAATAAATAAAAAAATAAGAAATAGCATAACAAATACACTAATAAACTGGCAAATCAATAGCCATTGTTTGTTACCTTTTTAATTTCTAACACTTATGTTATTTTTATTTGTGATAGTACTCCTAAAAGTGACAACAGGATTAAACACTGTCAGAAATAAATGTAACCCAATATAGAAATCCAATAGATTACAATCTCCATTCGTATGTATGACGTCAACGAAGGAGGCGTCAGTCGGATCAAGTCGAACCATTGGATCTGTATCTTTAAATAGCGGTCCAGCAACGTCCAAACCTACAAACAAGATTTTTAATTTTCAAATTAGTAAAGCAGTAGATCCAGATGGAAACCTATTGGTCTTCGGATTGATTATTTATTCGTATTTATGGTCAACATCATGGTGACCTTTTAGAAAAAGTGATGATTTCACTGGTTCAGAGCATGGAATATTCTCTCTCTCTCTCTCTCTCTCTCTCTCTCTCTCTCTCTCTCTCTCTCTCTCTCTCTCTCTCTCTCTCGTGGTGGTGCATTGGAATTCTGCAAACGGCCATATGTTATACACCTAGAAAATATATCCAGCAATTTCAAAACGCAAGACGCATTAATTAGTATGATGAGCAGAAACTTAATCGAAATCGTGAACATTATTTGTTTATGTAAGATTGTTTATGTAAGATTTCAAATGGATAACCCATTCAGCATAATATATTTAGGTGACATTAAAATCAGCGCAATGATAACAAATAAAAGTATTTTACTCGTGACTGTATCAACCGAATTCAGTTTTTCCATCTTGTGGCTGATTAATGAGAAATGAAGTGCTTCAAAGTGGAAATAGGATAAATATTTTAGGCAGTATGAAACTAACCCGTAATTCTTCCTGTTCCCCGGGTTCTCTCTCCTGCATATCCAGCCACATGTGCCCCCAGACTGTGTCCAATAAGATGCATTCTCCCAAAGTATTTTCCATTTGCTACCGTGTCAAGTTTCTTCATCAACAGAGATAGTAGGGCTCCCACTACACGTGTGTTTGCCACAGCCCGAGCGTAGTTACTTTGGTCTGCGCCCTTATGCCAGTAAACGATAATGACGTTCACATCATCCTGATGAATAATGGAAATTTTATATATCAGTACTGTTTATGCAAACTATAAGTGATAACAGTTGAGGCTCTAAACCATTGGTTCCGGGAGGAAGGTTGGATGACAATGGAAGGTCTGGTGTCGAATCATCGCTTAACAGTGTGCATCAAACACTTAGACTGGACTCAACACTATAGAAATAAATGCCTTCCGGTATTCTGAAACTTTAGGTTTTTCCAAATGGGTTGAGAAAATGACTATTACTGAAAAAAAGCAACAAAAAAGCAAAAAAAAAAAAAAAACAACAAAAAAACAAACAAACTAATTCGTCATTCTTCCGTATTCAACCTATCTAACACTACTAAAGACAAGAATTCGCTAATGCTGGGTCTGATTTCAATTTTTGTGTACTTCACTTTGTTTGATAACACGGTGAAATTTAAAGAACGTTTCAAATAAAATGCTCAGACTTTATTATGATAACTTCATCATAAATCAGGGTAGCACCCGCGCAAATCTATAGCCAGAAATCAGTGTGACACCAGAGCAAACACTTTAAAAAACTTAAGGTAATATCTTTTTTAACGAAAAAGATAGCCAAGGCTGAAAATTCAATGGAATTATCACCAACAGGCAAGGAGATATCCGATATATGAAGTAAATACTAAGTCTTTGTATATAACATTTTTTAATTCAAGGCTCGGGACACTGGTTAATTGTAATCTCTTTCTCACTGCATCAATCGCAACGCCACCAAGTTATACGTCTGCCAAGTAATTGTAAATACCGGGCAGATGTCATATATTTTTTTTCGTTGAGGGAAAAAAAAATCATATTTTACAAACTATTAAACCAAATTTCAACTCATTCCACTAAAAACCTTTCAGAAAAAGATGTCACTTATTTAACTTACTAGAGGCTTCATTCCGAGAAACAATTTCAATGACGGTCTAGTATAATCTAGCAGAGTTTCGCACCGAAATAAGCATTGTGAAAGGGAGCAAAAATGCACCATTCGCCTTTATCGATACAAAATAAGTATAATGATATGTAATGGCAATATACCTTAATTCTATTTCTTTGGAAGCTTTGGTTTCATAGATATATAGCTATTTACTATTTCCCACTTCTGGATATAGTGTGGCTTTCATATCCGCTGGAGCGAGTTGAGACTTTGAAATACCGTGAAAATTTATACCCTGACACCTTTTACCTATATCGACAAATGCAATATGCTTAAACTACAAAGGTAATATGCAAAATGCCGAAAGCATGCACTGGATGATTACATGATTGTCAGGAGGATTGTTCAGAGAGAAATAAAGTTTACTGAGATTTGATATGCATCTTTCATTTTCGTCTTGAAGAGGCATTGTGCAAGAAGCAAAATATTATACATCTTCATGCTCTTGTATATACTAGATTACGATGTGTAAGTGAAAAATGTTGAATTTTGGAAAACTCATTTTCGGAGGAAAATTTTATTTTTCTTTCGTTATATGTTCCAAGACTCTTACCGGAAAACAAATTTCAGCTTCTCTGAATATATTTATTTCCAAATGTTCAGTGTTCTTATGGAAACAGGAACAAAAGATACAACCAGTGTGTAATGGAGCAAAATTTATAGACATAATTTAGCAATACATTCTGTCGGGGTCAATGTGGCATTTGACATATGAGTTAGACTATCCATAAATTGTTGACTGCAAGGGATGGAATCTGTTCAGTTTGGGGCTTGAATTTAATTTTTATTAGGGTCCGTTCAGTAGCGGTCGGATGCCAATGTTAACGTAAGGCAATAGCGGAAAGAGTTGAGACAAACGGAAAAGTTTAGGAAGTCTTGGGCTATTTGAACCAGGTGTCATAAAATGATATTTTCAGAATAACTATTAATAAAGGCAGCCTAGAGAGTATTATTCTGGTTTCTACGGGAGTGACATAATTTTTTGGCAGTTAAAGAAGTAATCCTGACTTGGCTAAGCTAAACGAGGATGTGTGTGTGTTTTCACAGACAGAAAGGATTTAAAGTAATCTGCCTCGCAATATTAGTCTGTCCAAGTTTTTCTGTCGAGGGGAAAGCCTGATGAACTCCGAGGAAAAATAATAAGTAATTTCTGTCGTTAAATAAACCGTCCAAGGGAAAAGGGGGTCAGGAATGTGTGAGACCATAAACCAGAGATGAGACAGAGGGAATTCTCTGATGATAAACGAGGAGGGCTCGGGAAGTAACAAAGGTATTGTCTCAATTGCATACAATAGATGTTCACTAATGTAAATTTGTAATTATTTGCTGAATTTATTCATTTTAAATTCAGACATCAATTTTCCTTGAATTCAGAAGTTAATTGCTTGCATGAAGTTTCCCTCAAATGTTATATGACTCATGCTTTATATGAATGAGTTCGGATTTAGCTGTTTTGTATGTAATATAAATCATGAATGCTGAGAACTGATTTTTCTATATCTGGATATCTATGTCAATGAATCTCTAATTAGTCAAGTAACATAGTCACAACAAGAAGTGAAGTTCATTAATTCGTGTGTAGTTAAGTTGTGAATTCTTCTCAACCAAGAATCGACGAGCATGTGCCAACTGGTATAGTTCAGCCGGCAATTTATAGTTACAGTGGGGTGTGATGGTTTATCTAAGAGGGCTAATTATGTCATGTCAAGAATGCGAGTAGCCTTTAGAAAAGACATAACTTTACGTTA
>JAECUM010042706.1:0-40631 GCA_016617855.1 Megalonaias nervosa
TTTTCCAAATTTGCTTCGGTTGTACCATTGACTTCCAAATCGAGCAGTGAGTTAGTGCGAGCCCTCAAACTGGTGTTGAAACAAAGTGGTCGTCACCCTCTTCGATGGCAAACGGACAAAGGCACCGAATTTCTAAACCAAGCTTTCCAAAAAGAATTGAAGAAACGTGACATTCATTTTTTCACCACCGAGAATCCCGAAACCAAAGCTAGCATCGTGGAACGTTTTCAACGTACCTTGAAAGAACGCATGTGGAAATATTTTACGCATCAACACACTCTCAAGTACATTGACGTCTTGCCACACCTCGTTCAATCGTACAACCAATCTTACCATCGGAGCATTGGACGTGCCCCCCAAGAAGTGACTCCCGACAACGAAGTGACCGTCTTCGAGCGCCTGTTTGGACCGTCCACGACAGTGCCTGTCCCCAAGAAAGGTGGAGTGTTGGCCACGGGAGATTGGGTACGCATTGGCAAAACCAAACGCACTTTCGACAAAGGTTACTTACCCAATTGGACCACCGAATTGTTTCGTGTCACTGAACGTGTGCGTGGTCGTTATCCTCCTGTCTATAAATTAGAGGACATGAACGGGGAAGTGTTAAAAGGAACGTTTTACTTACCCGAGTTACAACGTGTGACCAAAAAAGAAGACGACGTGTACGAGATCGAAAGCATTCTCGATCGAAGAACTCGTAAAGTAGGAAAGAAACGTGTCAAAGAAGTCAAAGTACGTTGGAAAGGATATCCTCCCAGTTTTGACTCTTGGATCGACGCTTCGCAACTCATTGACTATAAAAAGAAGTGACCATCATGCCCTTCAACACAGTCTCAGCTACTGCAGTGACCACTCCTTCCCCCAGTTCTTCTCTGCAAGATCTACAAAAACAACCCTTGTGGGTGTGGTGTGGAGAACGTGTGCCTAAAACTCAAATCGTCTTTTTCTGCCAAATCTTTGTGGTGTATTGTGTCATCGGTGCTGCCATTGCCAATTTGAGTTTGCAACAAGGAGATAAACAATTGTGGACCATTTTACTCAGCAGTTGCATTGGTTACCTTCTTCCCAATCCGTCTCTGAAATATTCCTCTAACGGAAACAACAACAACGGGAGCCTTGTGTCCAACGTCAGTTCCAACAGTCACCCTAACCATCCTCTTTTAGACACTCCTCTCACTTCCAGTGACTCCTCGGATACTAGAACTGTGGAATTATGAACAACCAATTTTACTTAACGTTACCCAGTGACAGTTCCATGGAGGTGTTTCCCAATAACACTTTGTGCTGTTTCTCGGCCAAATTACCTCAGGCCATCCGATTGGATCACGAAGCCCGTTGGGAAGTGGCTTTGGTAGAAATTATTCACCCTACACAAATCAAAAACATCGTCGAAAATCAAAACACTTTGACGATAGAAGTTTGTGACGATCAAGTGCAACAATTCATGGATGAACGCGCTAGTGGTGGTGGTGTAGCTGACTTTATGAAAACACCAAACCCCATAACTAAACGAACCACTTATCTGTTGAAAGTTCCTGCAGGTTATTATTTTAGTGGTCAACATTTGGTGAACACCATAGCTGAGAGGTTCAATTTCATGTTTAGTAAAGCTTTGGAGAAAGCCAAAAAAAGTGTCACCATCGAGTACCACAAAATATCTCGTCGCCTACTGATGAAATTTTCTGAGGACAAAGTATTGGCCATTACATTTTGTCCTGAATTGTATGACATTTTGGGTGGAGACCCTAAGTTAATCAAGATTGCAAAAGAAATACCAGCCGTGACCAGTAACGTGGATTTTGCGAAATATTTTCGATTCCCTGTAGAAATGAACCTAGGACTGAATTTGATTTTTGTGTACTCCGATGTGGTGGAGTACAACGTAGTGGGACACACCTCCGTACCGTTACTGCGTGTCATTCCTTTCAAAGTGGATTCTGCCACGAAGGCTGACGAGGAAGGTGGAAACACCTATCACGTTCACCGCGAATTTGTAAATCCTCACTATTTGTCCGTCAGTAAGCCGTATTTCGACACTGTCAACATTACTATAAAAGGAGATCTGGGACAAAATATTCCATTCACCAAAGGGAAAGTCACAGTGAAACTCCATTTTCGAAAACGATTACTCTAACTTTTTGTCAGTCATGTATCCTGTGTACCAAGGAGTTGCTCGACAGCGAGGACATGGTTTAGGTGATATGCTCAAATCGGCCTTTCGTACAGTGGTTCCCATTTTGAAACCGATGGTGACACGAGGATTGCACGCCTTAAAAGATGCCGCGTTGACACAAGGTAAAGAATTTCTCCAAAATGTCGTTATTGACAAACAAAGCCCCAAAGAAGCTTTCTTGAGAGCAGGCAAAAATGTTTTGCTTCAAACGGGCAAAGACCTTTTGGGTCGGCGAGAAACTCCTATAAATGCCCTGGGCAATGCTGAGTTAGGCATTCCTGCTTCCCTGAGGCCACAGCAAGGACAAGGCAGAAAAAGACGACGAAAACACCCTTTCAGAGGACTTCACGCCCCTAGAGCTAGAAAGACAAAGAAAAGAAAAACCGTCCGAGAGTTAGACGTTTTTGATTATTAAAAAAAGGAAAATGATGCACCGAGAGTCTTGTGCTTGTTCCAAGTCGGAACTGGATCTGTTTGCCATGCCACCCACCATGATGACGATGCAAGAATCCCAATGGGTCGAATTTCATCCCGTCTCCTCTTTGGTGGATTCCGCTCCCATCGAGTTTGAAATCAAAGGACAGCCCGAAGATTACATCGATCTGAATAATAGTTACTTGTATCTAAAGCTGAAAGTGATCAAAACCGACAACACCAATCCGGGAGCCGATGCCGCAGTAGCTCCCGTCAACAATTTCATGCATTCCTTGTTCAGCGAAGTGGATTTGTACTTGAATAACAAACTGATCAGCAGTAGCACGGATACTTACCCTTACCGAGCGTACCTAGAAAATCTCTTGACGTACGGAAAAGAGGTCAAGAACACTCATCTGGATGCTTGCGTGGTATGGAAACCTGACACTGCAGGTGAGAACACGTTTAACGACAGAGCCCTGACAGCCGATGACGATCCTCACAATGTGGGTTTTAACGATCGTCGAAGGAAAATCCTGCAAGGTCGTAGTTTAGAACTGATGGATCGTTTGCATTTGGACATGTGGTTGCAAGAGAAGTATTTGCTGAACGGAGTGGATATTCGCCTGAGACTCAATCGCAGCAGTGTCGCTTTCCATTTGATGGCTCAAGCCGACGAGTACAAAACCATCATCCAAGAAGCCAGACTTTACGTGCGACGTAGAAGTGTTACCTAAAGCGGGAAACGACATCAGTCAAACATTGAGCAGATCGACCGCCAAATATCCGATACGACGTGTCGAAGTGAAAACATTCACCATTGCTGCTGGACTCCGATCCAAGATCGAAGATCATCTGTTCCAAGGACAGTTACCCAAACGTTTAATCGTTGGTATCGTCAGTAATGCAGCCTTCAACGGAGCCCACGATCAAAATCCTTTCCAGTTTAAGCACTACAGAGTGTCCAAAATTGAAGTCAGTCGCGATGGCAAGACTTTGTGTACCAGACCCTTCGAACCTAACTTTGCCCAGAAGAATTACTTGAGATCGTACTTGTCCCTGTACGAAGCTACGGGGCAACTAGGAACCAACACCAGTCACGGTATTTCGTACGAAGATTATGTCGGAGGTTACACTTTGTGGGCCTTTGATTTCACTCCAGACCAAGGCAGCGACGAGGGACATTTCCACCCTATAAAATCCGGTCAACTGCGTGTGGAACTTCAGTTTGCAGAAGCTCTCACTGAGACGGTCAACGTCATCCTGTATGCTGAATTCGATAATACCATAGAAATCAACAGTTTGAGAGAAGTCATTCTAGACTATTAGACACAATGGAAGACTCCTATCCCTCTTTAAACAGTGGAGAATCTTTGGACATGGAATGGGAGGATAGCGTGAAAACAGAACCCCAAGACGAAGTCAAAGAGGACGAGGTAGTCAAGTCCAGATGGCCAGAACAAGAACAACATTTAGTGTCCTGTTTTGCTAAACACCTAGCGGATACCATTACGGAATTGTCCAAGAAATATTGTTACGGATGTCAAAACGATCATCCCAGTCAAATTCAACACGATAAATGTATGATGATGAATCAAGAAGAAAAATTGGACGAGTATCTGGACGAAGCTTGGAGTCTCATCTCAGAAGAAGAAGTGTTGCATGAGTGGTATAAAGGCTTGCGTGATCTTTCCTGCCCTCCATTGACTACTCTAGAGATCTATCGCATCGAAGCTCTCTTAGCCCAGAGTGCGGAGACAAGGCGAAGAAACGGCTACTTGACAGATCGTTTCAAACAAAAAGTCAGAATTGAATTGATGACTTATCATTACCTGTGAAAAAAACAAAAACAACACAACAGAACATGGATACCTGGGAACTTTATTACCTTTTGAACAATAGTTCGTATACTGCTTCTTGGAATCCTGTCGTGTGCGCTAAAGATGAACTACCTCATCGCAAACCTCAAGACCATCAAGCTTATGTCATCAACACGGACGAAAGTCATCTCCAGGAACTCACTGGGTTGCCGTCTACTTCCCTCAAGAGAATTGTGTGGAATATTTTGATTCGTATGGATTACCCCTTTGGAAGACGATATCGTTGACTTATGAGAAGAAATGCCAAGACGACACGATACAATAATGTAAAATTACAAGGCACAGATTCCATGGTGTGTGGACAATATTGTGTATATTTTCTTCATCAACGCAGTCTTGGATATCCTTTAGAACATTTAGTGACTTATTTTGATCGTCACTCTTCTAGAAACGATGAGAAAATAGATCGATGGTTTTGTGACCATTATAGTTATCTTTTGTCTTTAGCTAGGAAACGTAGTGTACATCAATGGCCTCATGACTTCCATCAATGGAAATCTCACATGATTTCACAACGTTGTCAACCTTGTCAAAAATAATTGGTTTGATGTTACTTGTTACTTGTGAGTTATGACTTGTTACTTGTTACTTGAATAAAAAATGTTGTGTTTTGAAAAAAATGTGTCTGTCGTTTGTTTTCAAAAAAAACACTGTGAATATATGCTCTTTGACTTCTTTCTATCCCTCATCATGACATTCGCTATCATAGCGTTCCGACACTAAAACCGAGTAGGGATGTTTTCTATCGCGTCCGCGTTTGAACCATATAAAGCGGGTGGGTCTCCAGTCTGACCATTCACTGTTGACTCGTCAACCTATGAAGATGCCTTCCAGACTAGCCCAGCTGAACGAAGCTTATGTCAATTTGCATCGTGTCAGGCTAAACCTGATACCGAAGCCTGAAGAAATAGAGAATGTTAGAATGCTCTCCACAGTCCAAGGTCTGATAGAAGAGATGTTTAGAGAGGAAATTAAAAAGAACAAGAAGAATGGACTGAGAAATACAGACTTCAGAAGAAGCAGAGAGAAGAACAACAACAGCAGCAGCAGCAGCAGCAGCAGCAGCAAGAACCAGACAGAGGTTTTGTGGACTGTCGAGTAGACACCAAAGAATTCTCTTTCTCTTTTCGCAGAAGCAGACCGTATCCAATAGGAAAGCCTACTGCCAGACGGGGACGCAATCTTAGACAGTAAAAAAGATTGCCATTACTTCCGTGAACAAAAAAAACAGCCCTTTTCAGGGCTACCCAATACTCTCGAAAAGACATACTCATTCAATTTGCAAAAATTTGTCATTAGAAAATAGAAGTGTGTCTATAAGCACTTCGTTTCTTTTGTCAGTAAAACAAAATATTTGTGTGTTTGTATGTTTACAAAAAAATAGAAGTGTGCCTATAAGCACTTCGTTTCTCTGTCTTGTCCAATTGTGTCTGTCTGTGTTTGTAAGTAAAAAGTAAACGTGAGTGCTTCTTTTAAGTCCGCGTGTGATGGTAAATTTGAGTGCTAGGGAATGTTTACTTTCACGTCCGTGCTTCAAGTATATAAATTGGTGCGATCGTCAGTCTGGCTATCCATCGTTGACTCGTCAACATTGAAAATGAGTAACAGAATTGCAAAATTACTGGAACTTCAGATGCACCTGGAGTATGCCAGACGTCTGCTAGACGAACTGGCTATGGAGGCTGTAGCGGAGGAAGCAAGGATAGAAGAAGAAGAGAAGAAGAGAAAGAAAGAAGAGGAGAAGGAAATGAAGAGAGGGATACTACCTCACCTCATGCTGAGACCTCAGTGTGAGGTCAAACCTGAGGTGAGGACGCCTACACAACCACTACCAACACCGCAGCCACTACCAGTACCACAACGACCGAGAGCTGCTGTCCCTCAAATTGAAAATTGGGAGGAGGAATTGGAAAGGCAGAGACAAGAGTGGGAGCCTCGACGTCAGCATCCCAGGGTGATAAATAGAAGAAGAAGGGAACAAGTATTCACTATCCCTCAAACTGAGGAGTGGGATAGTGAAGCAAATCAACCTCCCTCTGCGCTCCCAACCACACGCATCAATTGGGAGCAGGACTGGAGCCGGCGATGCGTGTGTGGTGCCTGCCCTGGGAGATGTCACCATTAGCCAGGTGCATCTGAAGTTTAAAAAAACAGCCCTTCTCAGGGCTAACCAGATCTCTAGAAAAGAGAACTTATTCAATTTGCCAATTCGTGTGAATGTAGTGTAGTGTGACTATAAACACTCACTCTTTACTGATATGTGTGTGTGTTTGTGTGTGTGTGTGTGTGTGTGTGTGTTTGCATGCGCGTTCGTTGGTGTGAATAGTATATGGGGGTGTGTTTTTTCTTCTCTTCCTTCGTTGGTGTGATAGTATAGTGTGTGTTTTATGCTTGCTCGTTCGTTGGTGAGGATAGTATATTGTGTGTTTTATGCTTGCTCGTTCGTTGGTGAGGATAGTATAGTGTGTGTTTTATGCTTGCTCGTTCGTTGGTGTGGATAGTATATAATATGCTTTTTTCTCATCCCGATTGTGTGGATGGTATGTTTGTGTGTTTTATGCTTGCTCGTTCGTTGGTGAGGATAGTATAGTGTGTGTTTTATGCTTGCTCGTTCGTTGGTGAGGATAGTATAGTGTGTGTTTTATGCTTGCTCGTTCGTTGGTGAGGATAGTATATAATATGTTTTTCTCTCATCCCGATTGTGTGGATGGTATGTTTGTGTGTTTTATGCTTGCTCGTTCGTTGGTGAGGATAGTATAGTGTGTGTTTTATGCTTGCTCGTTCGTTGGTGAGGATAGTATATTGTGTGTTTTATGCTTGCTCGTTCGTTGGTGAGGATAGTATATTGTGTGTGTGTGTGTTTTATGCTTGCTCGTTCGTTGGTGTGGATAGTATATAATATGTTTTTTCTCATCCCGATTGTGTGAATGGTATGTTTGTGTGTTTTATGCTTGCTCGTTCGTTGGTGAGGATAGTATAGTGTGTGTTTTATGCTTGCTCGTTCGTTGGTAAGGATAGTATATCATATGTGAAGTGAGTGCAAGGTATGTTTTCCTTCACGTCCGTGCTTGAAGTATATAAAAGCATAGCGTTCGTCATTCGCGCCATGCTACACAGAATAAAAAATGACTGGCAGCATAGAATTATTTAACAAGTTAACAGATAGTTGGTGGTGGATCATGGATGGAGCCTACGTGCTGGACAGACTTGACAAAGAATGGAAGTTCCCAGGTAGCCTAGACTTGGTGAACAGTTTGAAAGCAGCAAGTTATCATTTGCAAATGATAACAATAGAAGAAGCGGATAAGTTGAGAGGAATCATCAATCCTAAATACTTCAGAGTGGGAACCTTAAAGCAGGTTCTGGATACTGTGATCCAAGTGAAATGTTTTTTGGAACACATCTTCCATTTAATGGAGTGGCCTTTTGTCAAAAAAGGCTTAGATAATATCAAGAAAAGCGAAGACCTAATGAGAAAAGTACTGGAAGAAGAAGTAAAGAAGATCAAGGAAACGTGGAAGAAAGAAAGAAAGGACAAAGAAAACCAAAAAAAGAAAGAAGAGTTTGAGAAATTGAACAACAATTGGATGAAAGTGCAAGACAAATTCAGAGCTCTCGGACATCCTGACTGGATGCCCGAAGAAGAAAAGAAAAAGAAGAAAGGAATTTTTGCCAAAGTGAGAACATGGTGGAAGAAGTGGAGACAATAGAAGAAGAAGACAAAGGCCCTTTTCAGGGCCACTTCCAATACCTCGAAAAGATCTTAATTTTCATTTGGTCTCCCCCCTAAACGAATATATATAAAACCCTTCCTCTACTAAAAAAGAAACATGCCACCTGTCGCTTATCGCTCTACAAACCCCCAGTCTCCTAGTCACCGCTCTACACAAATTTCCATTGACGCTATACAGGCCCAGGGTGTTGACCTACTTTCTTGACGCTATACTGGCCCAGGGTGTTGACCTACTTTTTTGACGCTATACTGGCCCAGGGGGGGTCTGTAATGCTAATTCCCATTGACGCCACGGTAACCCACTATACTACTGCCAATAGCAAACGTGTTTATCAGCGGCGTGATAGAGTTCTTTGAAACAAAAATTGTCAGGGATTTTTGGAAGATTTGAATAAAGAAATCTTTCAGTGTGAACAGAAAAAACAGAAAAGTCTTCTCGTCTCAGATAGACTCTAATATCATTGAATCGAATCTCAAAACTGGTTCGTAATATATACAATTCGAGCATAGGCAGCTCCAAGGTGACAGTCGGAATAGACGATATTTCAACGAACAGACGCTTTATATGAACTTTTGAGATAATATTAGCAAAGGAACTGAATCCTAAAGGATAAACTACTATGTAGAGATTTAATTAGCTTTGGAAATGCCTGAATTTCTTGTAGGATTTTTATTGTGCAAGTATATAGAGGAATTAAGTTCAGCTATTATGCGAGATCTTAGACTTGGGGGGGGGGGGGCAAATAGAAACCTTGCTTATATTTTGACACTACTGATCCGTACTGTTTATAACTTATATCACGTTAGTGTGTCAGAACGCTTACAAAATTTGAATATAGAAATTGGCGCAGAACATATAATGCCCATTTTGGCCCACCCACTACGAATGCTAGACACTTTAGAGAGCACAGTTAAAAGTAATGCGCTATTTTCACCTCAATGCATTTTGCGAAGAAATGCTGCTAGAGTGTAACTAAAAATGGAATAGGTCATATACCCCTTGAAAAAAACCGAGTTAAAATTAAAAATAAAAATTGTACAGAATTTAAGATCTGATGATTTTGAGTTTTTACTCTTCCAGTATAATTCTTTTGATATATAAATTTGCCACGGCTATGTTTTATAGGTTCAAATTTCGATTTCCTTGTAGCATCGGACTATTTCTGTTTCTGATGCACTGTCATTTTTAATGTTGAAGTTGCCAAAAACTATGCCATTTCAATATTAAAACTGATAATAATCCGTTCCGAAATAAACTGGATTCGTTGTGTGCTCACCACCCAGACCTCTCTGATGGTTGAAGCTTGTTCTTTTAACTTGTTAAGTTTTCATCACACAAATTATCATATTCGTGACAAGGTTGATCCTGAGGACTGAAAATATTACATACTGTTATTTTGCGCATACAATTTGAAAGACTTAGGTATATGCTCGTGATCAAAGAGGAAGTGTTCTAAATCTAATATGAGCATTATCGATGTTTATTTTAATCACCTTTAATGGTATTATATTAATATCAACATTTTCGCCCAGCAATTGTATTAGAACAACTTCGCAGGATTCATTGACATAGACGTTTTGTGTGTCAGGAAAAAAAAAACTATATGTTGCAATGCACTCACCACACTTGTGTAAAATTAAATGGTGCAAGTGTTATATGGTATTGCTGGACTAGATACCTGTTATAGGGGGATTTGCTGATTAGCAGCTTTGTAACCAAGAGACAGACGGCTTGCACCGTACAACATGCCACCGGAAGACTACTATATGTGCCAAATCCACTGTCGGTTTTTCTTACAGCCTACCATGAATAACGGTTGTCATGACTACTTTTATAACTCAAACTTTGGTGGGAAGTTATTCATTGCAGACTTCTTCATGTTGTACCGGTTATAATGTTCTGTATTTCCAGTTTCTTGATAAGCGCTAAAACTGATATCACTGTTGCAAAATAAATTAGGTTTGTTGCGTGCTTACCACTTAATGTCCAATACATTGCAAGTGAGGTCCAAAGATCACAAGAATTGTGTGATCAGCTTTTTGTTTTCGATGTCATTAACGGTGCTAATTATATTGCATTCTGTGGACGAGAAAAAGCTGTGTTGGCAATGAAATCGATATCTACTTAAATTTATGCCTTGCAGTAAGCTGGTCATCCATTTTCTTTAGGAAAGAACAGGGAAGTAATAAACTATCGTTGTGGTTTTACTGAAGCCTGGTACGTCGAAGGAGTTGGAAATATATGTTTTACCCCTTGTATAAAGAAAAACTACTTACAGTTTGTCAGAGGAAATTAACAATTTCAACAGAGCAAAAATGTATCGATATTTCTCTAAATTTATGTCTATTATTTATTTCTTGACTGGATACGTTGTGGATAAACTTCGGATAACATTTTCTAAAGTCAGATTATCGTTATGCAGTTTAGAAAATTTGAAACCGACAGACAGGAACAAACCTCATCCTAAACCAGGGCTGAATCGATTAACAATTCCTTAACAAGTAACCTGTGATACATTAAGTGAACCGATTAATGGCACTCTGAACACTATGTACAGAATGTGAACTAGCACAAACTACAGCATAATCAAAGCCTCCAGTTTCTAAAATCAACTGAAACTTATGTCTTACACTTGCTGATATAAAGTTATCTGGTGTGTATCGGGAATGGGGTTGAGGTGGTGTCGCCTAAAAATACACGCGAGCAAAATTGAACATTTCCTATAGTAAGTTTTTGTACAGTTCGATGTTCACAATTTATGCCCTGGATTTGATTATAATACAGAAGCACCAGGGTTCCCATCACACAGACCGCACACACTGACGCACATACACACTATACAACAGGGGAAAGTTGACCTTCCGACTTTGTGACACCATGTGATCATATGGACAATATACAAATGTTATCCTGTATCCATTTTATTTATCAGGGAGAATTCTCGTACAAGAAATCAAATTTAAAACGTCTGATTACTGACATCAAGTATAATCAATTCTACAGTGAAAGAAATGGAATTATTATGTTTGATGATTTCTGAATTCCAGGAAATACTGTAAAGAAGACATACAAAACATCTACAGATGCTAGCCATCTTTGTCTTCTAGTATGCCAATGTAAGATTAAGAAGCTAAAAGACTTTTATCTTTTTTGTGTTTCATTCAAAATCAGTCGTCAATAAACAATATAAGACGACATTGCCCTTTTAGGTTATTTCTATTAGCCAAAGGTACCTCCAGTCTGATTTTAATCTCAATAACTTCAATACCACAGACTGGCTTATTTATGAAATAAAAGATCAGTTTTGGGGAGAAACAAACTAGACACAGGAATTTGAAAATAATTAGGATCTGTATATAGTCCCTTTAGAGTGGTTTTAAAAATAACGCAAGAGTTTACAATATTAATTATGCCACATGCTTTAAATGGTATCGGAACTGAATATCAAATGATATTTTATTGTCTGTCCGTTTACATACTCCAGTCTAATTTCGAATCTTTTGTCTCTCTATTGTTAAATATTATAAAGCACAGTTAGGATGAAAAAAAGATCATCCCATCGTTTTATCTTACAGAAAATTTCAGCCATCTGTGATAAGAAGCTTGCATTTCGTGGCTTAGATTTATGTGATTCAACTTCATCTTTTTCTCTGTGTTGTCAGAAATTTCAAAGGTGGTGCATGAACCGTGCCATAGCTATCCGATATTTCTTAAGACTTGCACGAGGTTCTATCGAAAGCCGTAGGTGGGATTGATTCGGTAACCGTTCTCGTGACAGAAAATTTGCATGCTTACTGCCATCAACTATGTGTCACGAGTCAGCTGGAAGAAAGAACACATTGATACAAGCTAACATTGACGTACAGTTGATGTGATCACCAGACTGGGCGCTAATGCTAAATGACTATGAATTGTTGCAAGACATAATGCATTGCTGATCAACAATAAAGTTCGAATGAAGTTGTCATAGAAATGGTGTAATAGAAATTCTTCTATCTAACATGCCCACATGGTGAAAAAAGTAGCAAACAATGATTGATGCGACTGCTTCTCGAGAACGTCTTTATATTGATCTGCAGTGTTTGCAATTATTCAATGAGCTTAATCGACCAAAATCAATATGTGCTTATTTCATTCGATATGAATTTGCTTTTAAAAAAATTTAGACATATATATATATATATATATATATATATATATATATATATATATATATATATACGTTTGCGTATGCATTTATTGTCATGTTGACTTTTTATGAGTTCCAGAATTGTGTTACCTTTTGGGTCAAATTTATTGGAAAATTTAGCTCTAAATATGACCTCTGTCGCTTGTACAGGTTCTTTGTGGACTCTCTTACATATGATAGGTCCTACAAAGAAACATTAAAAAAGAAATGGTACACGAATTCACTGCCAGATTCATATGTGTTCCATACAGGTAAGAGAATACAAAGGGAGGACAACGTTCCAGCCCAAACATCTGGATTGTGAAGCACGCCCACAGTTCCAAGTTCAAGGGTAAACACATACTGTTTTCTGCCTTCACCCCATTAAAATCATTACGCGAACATGCCCAAATCCAGTTAATCCATAGCATCTACCAACTGAATATTTGCATCCTTCATCGATATTTCAAGGTCTCACCACAGGCTCCGATGTGTATTTGTATGGTGTGTGTGTGTGTGTGTGTGTGTGTGTGTGTGTGTGTGTGTAATTTTTACGTATCTATAAATTTGTTCAGTCATATCGCTATGATATCTGCCGTGTGGCAGCTTGTGGCGATATCTAGTACTGGAGTTTCATGCTGCAGACATGTGGCATCCTCTCCCACCCCGTAACATTATCCTGACACCAGGCCGACCAGTCCTAACACTAACCTCTAAATACATAGCACCAAGCGAGGCAGCTGCAAGTGCCATTTTTTAATGAGTCTTTGGTATGACTCGGCCGAACTCCATCATTTGTTTTGAATGTCAAGAGCTCAAGAGATTAAGAATTAGACACAATCAAAATCGTACCTCGAGTGGCACAGCTCTGCTTGTGAGAAAATCAAGTAAAAATATATAAAACTGTTACCGAACAATTCTGAATATATATATTTGGTCTACAGTTTCAAATTAATTGCTCATACGGCAGATAATTTCATACTGGATCTGTTTATATACCTCTCTAGGGTTCAAATTTCTATTCTATTGATGCTTTTGATGAACTGAGGATAAGCTACTGATCAGATTTTATGAAACTCACGCCTGTCCTTGCTAAGTGACTGGAGCAGCTGGACGTCAGATGTTGATGATTTTATTACATTGTCAAATAAGACCATCATCACTGATAACTGTGATCAAATCGCTTCTGATTACTTTTATGGCGTACATAATCTCACTAATATCCCAATGAAAAGTCATACCCTGGTATAAAAATAGTCCAAATAACTATGTCAATCGCATTGTAGAACTTTGCAGACGTTGCAATATGTGTATGGCCAACTAAAGAACATCTCATAACAAAGGAATAGGCAAACATACAAGTATAGGAATAATATACCATTTAATAACCTCTGAAGAAGGTTTTAATTCTATTAAACAAACTTGTGTTCATGATTTTTGTGCAGTGGTCTCTGACATTCATAATGTAGTAACATTCATGGAATGCAAGCAAATACGATCGTGGATATCTAAAAAGAATCTATTTATATATTATTTGAGATAGGCAACATATATCGATAAACATACAGTAAATGAGATTTCTAATGAAACCGAATCTTTACAAATAGGAACAATACAAAATATAGCCCAATAAAGTACATAGCTAACTAGCCTTTGTAAGTGAATGTGAGCTAGAAATAAATATCATACTACTCACAAACAACAAATTCAAATCAATACTTGCCAATATTAAACAATCTGACATATCTCTTTTTATGTAATGTAATCTCATCCAATGCGAATTATGACGAGACATATGAAAATTAAGAACCATTCAATATAGAACATACACAGTAAGAAATGATCAAAACTTTTCTGGAGAAGTACACAAAGTACGAAGAAATGTATAATCTAATATAACCCATGACGAAGAATCCATCTAGAATAATTATTTTGAAAAGTACCGGATACATTTTTCCTCCTGGCTTCGTAAAAATTTAAACTTGATTTTAAATGCAGGTGTTGTTCCAGAAAAATGGACTACAGTGTTATTTAAAAATAAGAACAATGGAGACAAATCAGATCTAACAAGTACATGCCTATTTCTTTAATGCGTTTTCTTAGTACTGTTTTTACTGCTCTTCTTAACAATAGAAGTTCGATTTTTCTTGATGAAAACAAATTACTGAGACACATAAAGGATCCTCCACAATTGATAATATGTCTTATATTCCTTAACGGAACATTTAATTAGAAGAGATAATACATTGTTTTGTGACTTTCAATAGGGCAGGACGGTTTGGTTTATGGAGAAAATTGATCAACACTGCTATAAATGCGATAATACTGAATGTAGTAGTGAACACGTATATGGTTGTTCAGTCTTGGATCTTCCACAATGGAAGGAGATCAGGGCTATTAACATAACATCAAGGCATTAGACATGGAGAAATATTCCTCCTGTTTTATTTGCCCTGTATCTAATGACATCGATAATAAATTTTTTGAACTTGAATTGTAATGGCATCTAGTGTTATTTACTGGACTGATATATAGTGAGATGTTTATGACGATTTTTTTACTGTATGCGGACGATACCCGTTGTAAGAAATATGAAAAGTAATCTTGACATTTTATTTAATTACTGCCAAACATATCATTATCATTACCATACGCAGATTAAAGTTATGAATTTTGGCAAATGTAGGAGTATGCAAAAATACGAAGTTCAAATTAGGAGATTTTGAACTTGAAATCGTCAGAAATTATAAATCTATATGATTGATCCTTGCTAAAAATGGTAGATATTTATTGAGAATTAAGAATCGGATTAGTCAAGCCAGGAAAGCCTTGTACTTGTTTAAGGAAAGGAATTTAAATTTTACTTTGCCTGTTGACTGTCAGCTTGAACATTTTTATATGACGATATTTCCAAATTCTTATATACGCTAATCAGTTCTGGGCTTGTGAAAAATTAGATATGATGAAAAGGGTTCATTTAGACTCTTTAATATATTTATTAAAAGTTTTAAAAATACACCTCACGTATATGCCTTATGTTTATTAATAAAAAGGAGAAAGGTGGCTATTAGGTAAACGTTCATCATTAATGGTAAACAGACCAAACTATCTTATATAACGTATTGGAGGTTATTGCAGGATTATAATAGTGGTCTAGCAGTAAGTAATTGGACAGAGCATTCGTAACATCTCATCGGAAGCTGTGTTTCAATTTACTTAGTTCAATCAAATTATTGCAAATAAATCCTGGCTAGATACAATCATTCAGGAAAGATTTGATCAGTTTATACAGACATCGGAATCATCCATTACTAACCCTACAATATCCGATACATATATAATTTATAAAACGGAATTAAAATTAGAATATTATTTATTCTAAGATCATTTTATCAAAATATTAAAAGCAAATATAATAAAATTTCGAACAGGTAATCATTTTTCATCTACAGAGAAGAGGAGATAGGAAAATTTGCCCTTACATGAAAGATTGTGTAAACTTTGCGAGCGAAACTCCGCTTGTGATAATTTTAACTATCTACTTGAATGCAACTATTTCCGAGAACAAAGAAAGCAACTGCTCAACAAACACATCCATTTCAGACGAAATGTACCAAAATTTAAAGAACTGTTCATTTCCCAGAAAGCTGGTGTTTTAAGAAACCTCTCCAAAATTACTGATATTGTTTTATTAACATTTATACAGACATCGGAATCATCCATTACTAACCCGTTAATTAAGATGTCTGTATAATTAATTAATTAAGATGTCTGAATAAATTATCGTTAATTTCTAATCATCTTCAGAATAGAAAAGTTAATTGTAGAAAGTAAATATGTTTCGCCCCTTTAAAAATGTGGAAATAAGCTATCTAAAAATCCACAGAAAATTTGTGCCAGATTATTTTAAACAGGAAAATGATGATATTGATAAGCTTCCAAAGGTAGATCAAAACCAGTTTAAGTTCTCAATTTAAGAGAACAGAAATCTCTGCTATCTTGTTTGTCGTGACCCTGCATAGATTTTAGACCAGTGGGCATCATACATTTACCTTTGTATTATAAAACGAAGTTGAACAAAAGGTATTAAGATTTTCTCAGGGAAGTTAGTGAAATGGGAACATGGAAGGAGTCCTCCTATAGTGATGATCTGATGACATGTCACAGGATGAGCTTTCATCTCTACATTCTGACCATAAATCGGGAAAGGCAGGTGGAGCACATAATATAAATTATAGACATCTCAAGTACAGTGGACCTATACTTAGTAAGTAAGATTAATAATGATCTTACGTTTTCTGAGTTTCAATTAATTCTCTACGAGCGGGAATGGCTTTTATAAGGGTCTAGGTTTAAAACATGACCTTCTATGTAGTCCATGAGTTACTATGTTACGCTAATGAAAACCAACGCAAGTTGTATGCAGCTTTTGGTAATATATGACATGATGGTTTATTTTACAAAGGATATCATATTGGTATTAACTCCAGAATATGGAAAGTGATTGTCAGCTTATACTTGAAAAAGTATAGCAGAGTCATTCTGTTTAAAAAAAAAAGATTTCCTATTTTAAGAGGAACACGCCATGGTCGATATTTTTATAAATCGTCTTCTTGATTAATTATCAACGTGTAAGCATGCTGATGTATTTTTTTTCATCATCCTTCTCCGTGTCCTACAGCAGTAATTGATATGCTTCTTCTAAGTCTTTCAATGTCAAGCTTGGATCAGTCACAGTTTAAATGTGTCGTGTAGTCCATAACGTAGGTTTGGAATATAATTCCAAGAAAACAAACATTGTAGAGTTCGATGAAAACCCGTCTGAAGCCAAAAGAAACAATATCCAGTAGATTTTGGGTTTTGAGAGTATTCAAACAACAGTAATGTAGGCATTTAGGTGTTAATGTGTCTATGTATAGCAGAAAAGATACTATACTTAAAGAGGCTAAAGATAGACTTCTGAGTAGTTCATTCAGCTGTAATGATATTGGAGTAAATAAGAATTGATTCTTGTAGACATTTAGGTGTTAATGTGTCTATGTATAGCGGAAAATATACTTTTCCTAAGAGGCTAAGGATAGACTTCGAAGTAGTTTATTCAGTTTTATTGATATCGAAGTAAATAAGAATGGATTTAATCCGCTCACGGCTACTATTTTGTATGAAACTATTGTAATACCTCGTGCATTGCATCATTGTGAAACTTGGTTTAACACAAGATCTTAGAATATACTTGTACTAGAGAGAAACAATCGATTTTTTTGGTGATTTTTGAGGTAGGCATTTGCAAAGTATCTGTACATATATTCGCACTGACTTTGGATTAAGAGTATTATGTATTTTACTAATTGAAGCTACATCGATATAAAAAAACAAAACTCTAAGTTTCTTTGAGCAATTTTGCAGACTATGATTTTTGGTGCAAAAAGTATTTTTACTCCGTTTTTAGTTAACAGATTGCAAGTAAAATAAACTAGAAATGATAAAATGCTGTATAAATTTAATCTAAAAAGACGCCATGGAATGAATCGTACATTCTTCAAGGTGGAATACCGGTTAATAGATCTGAATCGAAAAATATTATTAAACTTCAAGTCTGTTTCTTATACGAAAATGATTTAAAATGCAGACTTTATGAAGATATTTATCACAGTCGATTTCAGAAGTTACTGCTTCATGGCAGTTTGTTTCTTCCTGTCATGTGAAAAGTAGGAAACAAATTTCTAGGATCTCATATCGTTGCCAATATTGAGACAAGATGTTATTTATCCCTGAAAGAATCTCTTATACTCATTTTCAAACAATCTGCACCTCAGTCGTTGATCATTTTCTATCTGTAAGTAGTTTTCTTACTCGAAACTAAGAAACGCTTTGGTGTTATATCATTAATAAATCCAGGGTGCATGTTTACATGCATTTATATTCAATGTACAGTATTGATGTAGTGAATACTCTGTTATGTATATTTAATTTGTATTGTGTGACTGACCTCTGTTCATAATGCCTACCTGACTAATTTGTTTCTTGGTAAACATCTTACATAGCTAACACTTGTCTACAATTGTAGATTATATATTAAGAAAATTCTTACTTGAAGGAATACATGTTTCCTTAGTTCAGGACATTAGTATTCCCCTGCGACACACCTGGTCTGCCTGATGTTTTGCTTGTTTTTTTTACTAAATTTTTAGTGAAAGACCCGACCTTGTTTGCAACTTAGAATGTTCTGGAAATTAATTTTGATCGGAAAATGACCCTCATTCTGGTTCTGTTCTTGTGTAACAATCTTTTATATAAGAGAGACGTAAAAGTAATTTTTTATCCATATCTTAACGTTCAAAGTGGAATCAGTCTTTAAGTTTTGTTCAGTTATAATTTGAGTGAATTTGTTTATTAAAATTATTCACTGTAATTACAAAGTGTTTATTAATACTTTCGGATTAAGTCATTATTTTGGGATCATTAAGAATTCATTTAGAAACATTTTGGATTATATTATTGTGATACATCAAGACTGTGAACACATCAACGCTTTTCTAGGCTATTGGTACATCAGCACTTCCAAGGTTGGATTTCATTCTGAACACCACAGGAATTCATTCGAAATCCTCAATTCTAATAGACGTGTGATTTAACTTTTATGACTATTGGAATTTAATTCACAATACTGTGATTTTTTTTTTAATTTTCACTTTTGTATTCTACGGAAATAAATTATTTGATGATTTTTACTAAACTTGTTGCTTTAAGCTCTTTATATATATATATATATATATATATATATATATATATATATATATATATATATATATATATATATATATATATATATATATATATATATATATATATATATATATATATACTGTCGCATACATGTAGAACAAAATATGTGACAAGTGTTTGTCTGTGTCGATACTGATAATGAATGTTGCTGGTGTTGAATCTTTGTCAGTAACTTCGTTAGTTAGCTTATTAACAACATGTATTCTGTGTGGTTCATCATTAACAGTATTTATATCAACGCAATGGATGAACGTTCCGAGAGCTTTATGTGAAGGAATTAATACCTGCATTGGATACCAAATTTTGTAATATGTATATTTTGTTTACCTCTAAAGCTACCTTGCAACCGTGCCGTTGTGTTCACTTAAACGGTAATCCCAACGTGTAGTACAAATGTTGACTACAAATTGTAATCTGAAGATATACTAATCTATGTTTCCTAAGCTCTCACATTGAATGTTCGTATTATATGTATTTATGTATGTATGTTCTTTTGTAAATGCTAATGTTATTTATTACCTTTAATTATTGCTACTTTCCACTTTGGCTGTCATCGAATGTACTCTTTCTGACATACGAAGGGAATCAATCAATCAATCAAATCAATCAATCAATCAGTTTTACTCAAAGTGAATCTTCAGTTATTTTCAGGAAGAAAAAAGTACCATAGGATGATCATTGTAAAATACTGGGCTTACGACAGATTCGTCTGTATTGCATTCGTCGTAATTTATATCTTTTCTTTCCAATTATATTAACATCTATGCATTGAGATGTATGTAAGTTTATTCATGCTCGTATTTCATTGGAGCACTGATTACGATATTGCTGTCAATCTCAGTTAATTTGCCCTCTACTGTAAAATCATTATATCGCTCACGGCTGATGTACACGCATGCCAACAGATTTACTACTATTTCACCTCACAAGTTGCTTATTTCAACCCCATTGTATTAAAAAGTTTGTCATTGTTTACAAAATTCTAAACTTAATTTTTTTTGTGAGTTGTAATTGCCAAAAGCAACAATAGATTGGAATGCTTCGAAATGCATGGCACGCACATATGTATGTGTTAGCATAACTCACTTATACTGTTACCCATAGATTGAAATTACTTAAATATGTACATGAGAATTAATTGATTGCACGACATTACCTTTATATTTTATATTTTGTACATAGTATCTTAAACTAGTCTAATAAGATATAGCATGTCTATTCTATATGCATACATTTACCCGTATTACTTCTTTTTCTCAGTCACTTTAATTCACACAGCTTTTCCTTGTTACCCTTTCAACTTACACATATCATAGCTGTATAGAAATAGTATCCTGCGCAATAAAATGAGAGCAATTATATATATATATATATATATATATATATATATATATATATATATATATATATATATGCACAACGGAAAATACCGAATTGTAAGAGGAAAGATTTAATAATTTAATGCATGCATTGTAAGAAAATATAGGATATACGAGTATATGAGTTCATTCTTTCTCTCACTCACTCTCCTCCTTTCTCTCAAACAAGCAACTATTCATTATTACAAATATTCTAAAACCTCAACATCATAATTAAAATAACATGATTAGTTAATTAAAATCTCTCTCTCTCTCTCATTGGGGGCTACTCGTGGGATGTACAAGGCTATGATTCCCAATCGGTGCTAGGCTGGTCCCAGTATTACAGTGTATTCTGGGCTGATCAAAGAATACGTAAAATCGGCGCTAGGCTGATCCCAGCTCAAGTAAAATCGGTACTAGATTGATCCCAGTATTCGAGTGCATTCTGGACTGATCCCAGCTTAAGGTATGTGCTAAGCTGATCTCAGCATAATAACGTATTTTGGTGAGCTGATCCCATCTTCAAGTAAATCTGTGCTAGGCTGACCCCAGCATTAAAGTGTATTCTGGGCTGATCCCAGCTTCCGCAGACTGCTAGGCTGATCCCAGCATTCAAGTGTATTATGGGCTGATTCCAGCTTACGTAGACTATGTGCTATGCTGATCCCAGCATAATAGTGTATTCTCCCAGCTCAAGGATAATTGGTGGAAGGCTGATCCCGGGATTAAAGTGTATTCTGGGCTGATCCCAGCTTCCGTATGCTGTGCTAGATTCATCCCATCTTGACTAGACTACGTGCTAGGTGGATCTCTAGCATTCAAGTGTATTCTGGGCTGATCCCATCTCAAGCAAATCGTTGCAAGACTGATCCTCGCATCAGAGTGTATTCTGGTTGATCCCAGATTAGTGAAATAGAGCTAGGCTGATCCCAGCATGAAGAAAGTATTCTCATTTTTTTCCTATTTAAAACTGTAAAAGAAATTATTAAACGGGCATGACCTTTACTTTCTTAGTATAGCATATGAGTAACCGATTGGGGGAAAATACCAAACTGAATTTTATATATACGCCAACATATATATATATATATATATATATATATATATATATATATATGCTTATATATATATAATATACATACATATATATATATATATATATATATATATATATATCTGATACTTGTTGCCTTCATTTTTCTTGCTCTTTTCTTGTTCTACTTGTTTTCAATTTTTTTTCATTTTCCCAAAACAAATATAATTTATTGATGTCGTTATGTAGATATAACAACATATATGTGAGGAAAGATAATATAAGTAGTATGTGCGATGGTTGCCAGGTTACTAGGCTACCGAAAGAGGGACGAGACGCAATACTAGAAACTATTTTATTTACGATTTATTTGGAGGAAAAATTACAAATATTTTTATTTATTAGAAAATATACAAAAATAGATTTTGCAGTTATATTTGTTTTCTTTATTTACATGACTAGATAACAAATATTGTTTAATGATATGAAAATAGTTAATATCTCCCCTCCCCCCTTAGCCGGCAGCAAAGGGAACTAATTTGCTTCAAGGCCAGGTGATTTTCATATGACATTTATTGTTTATAAACAGCTGGAGAGCAGCTATGCGAAGCTAGTTTGGGCCTTCCAGTGGGTTTGTACAAAGGTTAATAGGGGAATATGTCCTTGGAACTCGAAATTTATGTATGAAAAGACAGCATAGGAAAAGAAATAAAATTGCATGTTTATCCATTTGGAGAGTTTATTTATGTTTTGCATTGAGTTTATCATTTATAGCATGACTGAAATTTATGTCATTCGTTTCTCAGCGAGGCATGTGTTAAGTGAATTAATTTTCACCTTTATGCAAGTTTATCATTTTAAGTCTATGAGCTTCTTTCGACGAATTCACTCAGACTGAAATATTTAGTTTAATTCAGTGATAGATAGTATTGAGTCAATGTGTTATGTACTGTTGAATTTGAGTGTTAGTCACAATTCAAGCAATAATACATAGGGAAAGTTCTTTGTTGAGGTTAGTACTGTGTGGTATTTGGGACATGATCTGTCATCCTTGATATAAGAAAGAAGAACCAGAATATGTCAGTTGTGAAGTTCTTTTTTATACATGTATATTGAATTTATTTTGAATAAATCAATGTAACAATGAAATTGTATTTTGGGACTGCTAATCTGTATAAGTGTAGAGGTCTTACATTATCTGCATTGACCTTGAGACTGGAAACCATTGGATCTGGTGAAAACGGCATTAGGCTACAATTAGGCTACACCTAATGGTCCACTATATCTATCCACCAAGTCTCAAACTGGTAATTCTTTATGTACATTATGTACACAATGCATCATATACAATATCACAGGTGACAATGAGAAGCAACTAAGTACTCATTTCCTTTGATAAAGTTGAACTTTAAAAATTTTTTTTCACAAGTAACAAATAGCAAAAGATTTGAAGTTCTAAATAGTTGTACTTAATTGTATTAATATTACGATGCGAAAGAAAGCTACACAGAAGCTGTATAAAACACTAAATATGACCATTGTAATTATTACATACGCACATACGCTAAATATTTAAGAATATTAATCAATATTTCATATTAAAAAGAAGAAAATACTATTTATTCTTTTCAAGCCAGTTAGAGGACATTTTTTTTCATTTGTGCATTTACCGATTAGAAGTAAATATCATTTTGTTTTCAGAATTTACATAATAGCTATGTTGATAATTACTGTGTGCATTTGTTTGCTTTACTGCCAGTAATGAATCCATATTATACAAAGCCGATGTTATGATTAAATGAAATATACCCAATGTTTAAGTAAACAAACTGTATCGAATTTTATATACTAAAAGAAAAACAACTCGTAATTAGTATTTATGGACGCAATTATAGTGGCTCGCAACCTATAAATGCCATCTATAAACGTGTGTAATTAGAATCAAACAGAGAAAGGGACCATTTCGTGGTTTAGAAACAATGATGACCTACCTTTAGGCTAATTTACTTTTTCTTTTGTACTGATTTATTTTTAATAAGCCGACTCCGACGTGAGGATGGTCATGACTGGGTGGCAAAATGTGCTTGTCTATTCCCGATTTTGACTTTGACTGAAGATGATTGCGTCATGGCCAATATTAGTCTAAGCTTTTGAGTGTTCAGTTTTAAATCGTATATATCATATATCAGATCTCTCGGCGCCAGTTAGATAACTCTGTGCATTGAAAGTGTTAAACAAAAAGACTCCCGTTTGCAGACCACAAATGAAAACAGATGTTCAAGCAAACATTATTATTTTGCACACATCCACGTAAATTCATTTGGGAAACTATATTAAAGTGTTCACATGGGAACTCGACTTGAAAATAATCCCCTCAAACAAACATGTGTTTCTAAAGGTGGTTTGATTCCATGTTTTAGAAATTTATATCATGAATACAGACTGTTCAATCAGAGAACAGGTCTACAAAATCACACCGTACAATTGCATTATGCAGCGCCAAAAAGTAGTCACTGGTGAGTTATGCGTCTTGTTAGGCAGCTCTAAACAACGGGTTATTTACTAGAAACTTCTTCATTCAACTCTTCTCATAGGCTATACAAATACGATTAGGTTTGTGTTAATGAAAAGTCCGGGAAAGGATTGGTCTTTTCTCAGATCCTTTTTTTGTGATAGCTTCTAACGTTTATGAGTCATACATCGCATGTGGCAAGGTAATTTAGAATCCAATGCCTTGATTCTGTTTTGCATATCTCTAGAGATTTCACTCATCGAGATGCAAAAATCATTTCAAGTCGACGAAGGCGACAATGGTCTTCCACCTCACTTTGGACTATTACATAACTAAACCCTATTCAATCTATAGTCATACAAGATCTGTTCCAACGTATTTTAACATATTGTATGTCTGGTTCTATTTTATTGAGCACTTAGTTTTCATATTGTTGTTCAAAAAGATGATTAAATTAGTAATGCCAAATATCCTGACAATATTGTAAAGACTTGTCAAGCGTTGTACCCCATTTCTTTGAGAGGTCTCTAGCACTGTACAACATTTCCAAATGAATGCGTAGTGTGCATTAAGATACAAATAGAATCTTAAATGACAGTTATCATCAGTCTTTTCCTGTCTTTATTATCCAGGATCTTTCATGGTATGCCAGTACCACAGCCTCATCCTTCAATATTTTGCAACGAACATACAAGAAGAAAAACTTATATATATATATATATATATATATATATATATATATATATATATATATATATATATATATATATATATATAAAGTAGACATTATTAAATTTTTTCAAATTTCTATCATTTTAAATGTTCTGGTTCCTTTTGGTATTTTCTGTGTTGTTGAATTGAATTCTTTCAATTGGTCTTCGCAAGTTCTAAATGTCTACCATGCAGACTCAGGTGAAATAAAATGTATATATCACGCAGTTTATATTGCTATTTAAATCTTATTTAAGGATAGGCTGCTAACGTCAGCACGGACTGTGTTTTTAAAAGAAGTGTGTTTGTTTCCAGCCTCCGTATTTATAAATTAATATAATTCGGCCTTATTTCAAGTATCTAATAAGATCTTGGAGAATAGAAATAGCTTTTAGTCTTTATATGGAGCATAACATTGTGGTAATATGCAATAAATATGGAGTGTGTATATGAGTTAGATTTTTAACGTAGCTTCAACAACTTTAGTCATATCGCTATGAAGTCTGCAGTGTGGCAGTTTATAGTAATGTCAAGCACTGGGGCATCATGCCGCAGACAATATAGCATCATGTCCGACCCGGTCACATTATCCTGACACCAGGCCGATCATTTCTAACACTAACCTCTTAATGCTGACCGCCAAGCGAGGCAGCTGCTAGTACCATTTATATAAGTCTTTAGTATGACTCAGCCTGGGTTCGAACCCGTGACCTCCAGCCTCAGAAGCGGACGCTCTAACCACTTAGGCCACCGAAGCGGATCAATAAATATAATCAATAATAATTAGATGTAAATTCACTAGTCTGAAAAAAATATGAATAATTACGCCGAACATTAATTTGTCAGCTTTGTATTGCAGAATCGAATATGTCCGCTTAGTAAAGTAATTAGTCAATTTTTGTCTTTATGTATATCACACGTAAACAGGTCTTATCTGGTATCCTTAGTGTTGTTCATAAAGCAAATTAAGCTGTGATGCTATACGAATAATCTTAGAAATTAGAATAATTAGAATCCGCAGAAAGTAGTTGTTATTTTCATTATTTTGTCGATGCTATGGTGGTTAAAGAAGTAATATAAAGAAAAAATGTATGTAACATTGGGATCACAGTGCTTCTTTGACAGGGAAATAACGTCTGTGGAACTTTCACTTTGGAAGAAAGGAAAGCAAACATATGCAATGACGAATGATTTTATCATACAATGTTTGTGAATATCCGGTTGATTTTTGGGATCATTTCATTTGCACATGTTCGCAGATCTGACAAGTTTCTTGCGTGTGCATACGTCGTTTCTCACGTTTCAAAATACACTTGAGCACCGCTTCCTTGAATCGGCAAATTTTGCTAAACCTGTTCTGGCATGTATGGCCAGCGTCAACTGTTCATACAATGTGAACTTTGAAACGTTGTTAAACATTAGACTTTTGAAACGTCACTTCAAAACATAGCATTAAAATGAGTCAATAGCACGCAAAGTTATAATGAATATATATGTGACTTTATGATGCTGAAAATTAGGTATATTTTCTAATCTCAGTTTCATTAAACAGAAGCGGCACGAAAGCCTTAAAAGAAAAGAAAATGCTTATTGTTTTCAGTCTGTTGGCATTTGTATAGTCTGACAAAGCAAACAGGTGTTATTCAGCAGGGTTCGAGAAAGGTAACATGCACTAAAAGTTCCAGTCATTTCATTCTAGATCAACTATTTACACAAAATGTATTATATAATCTACCGTTATTTTATATATGCTGTGTCTACGTGACTAACATAAGCAACATAGTCTTGGTGCATCTAAACTTTCAAATAATGCTATGAATTCATACAAAATGTAGACAAATGAAGATACTAAATAGGTAACTCAATTGGTTTAAGCGATACATCGGTTAGCGTGCTGGAAAACATAAAGGGAGACCTATTATTGTAATAATTGTATATCCTAAACGCATTATGGCTAATTATTTTGTGCAGTTAAATGAAAAAAAGTAGATAAATAAGTTATTTGATGCAATCATTAAATAAATGACTGTTGACAAATATAGCTTGTTTCCTTTTGAAAGGCTGTGAACATCATATCTAGACAAGATTTCATTCTCTCCTATGCACCAACTGTACAAATGAATTTGTCACATGCTTGCTTAGCTTTGAATTTATTTGAAATTGCATGTGGATGAAAATAAATCTAGATTGCTTTGTTATGACTCAGATGCGTTTATTCACCATTGTGCTATTTTAATAATGATAATTGGACACGTTCGTGTGACTCGGCTCTTACAATATGATGGAAGAATGGTGAATTTTGTAAGACCCTGGCATCATAACTGGAGTAATACTTAGTCAGTCTTTAGAAGAATTATCAACTCAGATATTTGTGCTTATTTTCTTTAAAAAAGCGTTTAATTCGTTCGTTCAAGATAACACATGGAGGTGTGATTAGGTATACATTCAGGCCCAAGTCTGATCATTTGTGATCAAGGTACCAACTGATCAGCTCTGAACGGATAAAGTTCTAAAACGTTAACCGTTATCAACAGTTTAAATATATCTTGACAGTTTGAAATCAACATAAAATGAGTTGATGCTCTCTTTTTTTCAAAGTTTGTATATCATTATGCTGTATATATGCAGGTTTGTGTCCCAGAAATGGCAAATGGTTCTCCAGGAACATATATTGAGAGCTCAAAAGTACCATTTTAAACGGGAAGGGGAGTGGCTTTTCTTCAATGCATTATCGTGGTGGAGAAATATTGACCGAAAACTGACGACATTCGTTTAAAAAATAAACTTTTTATGAAGAGTGAAACACTGGTCTTTAAAATTTAAATAATTATTTTTTAGAGCAGAAATTTATTATTATTATTTAAACATATCAAGTAAACTTCATTTTATGATGCGTATAGCAAGCAAGCCATTGTGTTGTCACTTATGCCATAACACGATATTAAATTGTTGTCTTGTGAAATAAATTGTACCTTGGAGAGAATCCAACCAAACCTTTCATCTATGCTTCACCGTTGCTACAGACACAGCAAAGAAAATGTCCTACATAGATGCAACTTCTATCATCTCTTCATAGTACCACAACACTAACTTAGCGAATGTGCTGTTACTTCATACTGTTGTAGCCTCTAAGAAAATTATTAAGACTGTTTCACTGTTGTTTTTTTTCACAGAGATTTTCTGATCAGTGAAGAATCTTAAAGCCTATAAAGAAAATAACATGTTATTGACTTAAGCCTGCTGGCATTTGCACGGCCTGAAAAGACAAAAGATGTAGTTTGGCTTTTCTTTGAAGAGCGATCTGCCCTAAGAATTATTGCCATTTCGTTCCAGTGCAGCTATATCCAGGAAATGCTGATTTATTTTGTGCAACGCTAGTGCCTTACAAAAAACATATTTATCTTGGTGCTTCTGAATTTATCATTAATATCCTGGATTTCATCAATAATGCACAGAAATGAAAGAAATATATAAGGAACTCTAGTATTGTGGCACATAATGGCAACTTTTTTTGCAATTTCAAAACTTAAAAATACAATTTGCGAGGCTAATATTTTACATTGAATGACACCAGCATGCTGCTACTTGTTTGAACGCCATGTTGTCCAAATGCAAGGATGTTAACATTTATAATAAGTATCACCTACTGCATAATGTTTCCATATATTTATTATGGTCCGATTTGTTTGTATATATTCATTGTCACCCGATTTTGTCTATATATATTCATTATCTCCCGATTGTTTCTATACATTGGATATTTGCGTTATATTTCGATTGTTTCTACATATTCATTATTATCCGATTTATTTCTATATATTCTGTATCTCTCGAAGTTTTCTATATATTCATTATCTTTCGATTGTTTCTATATATAGTATTTTACGCAAACTATACATAATTGATGCCATCAGCTTTCCAGTTGATTTCTTGCCTTAAATGAACCAGTTCTTTGGTCATTTCGCAGAAAACCTGGACCTTTTTCTTCCATTTTTCTTTACCAGTTGAACAATGTCAGGGGAACATTAGACACCGATTAAGGTTTGCATTTTTAGCTATCTCATGATAATAAGTCTGACTTACTTGTTAATGGAGAGGATTGAGTTTCATCACCAATGACAGAATTAATTTATAAAGTGGAAGGCATTGAAAAGTGTTTGGTAACTCACACTTCCCAAGCTTTGACTGATCTATTCCTCTACAGAGTATATAAACAACAGAAATAAGCCAGTTTAACTTTCTTTTATGAATATCCAACTCTAAACGTCCTTGTTAGTAGTTTTTATCAAACATTTGCGGGACAACAGGGTGAATAAAATGTCAATTTATCTGTAGCTTTGAGAAAGAAGCTGGTGTTGATTTTTGTCAAAATGATAACTCGGCAATTTTATTTTCCTTCAATAAACATTATCTGAAGCATTTAGTTGATGGAATTTAATCAGCATTGTTTAGAGTCCATAGGTTCTACCAGCTTATTATGGGTTTGTCTTTAATGATAAGGATCAAGTGCGTCTACTGAACTTGTCTCAAGAGAGAATTTACTCCATTTTCTACTTAAGAAAAAAATTTCAATCTACATACTTCAAGAAAAAAAGAAAATAACAAACATATCAAAACAATACACATCTTATCTCGCTATCTTGAAGATAATTACTGATGTCTGCACTGCTAATGATATATATGTACAAATGATTTCTGTGAACTTCTCCCGAGTCTCTTGTGTATTTCAGGCGATGTATTTCAGCTAAGTTACATTGAGAGGGTCAGTACGTGTTATGTCATTATGCTCGTCTATAAGAAATGTTTGAAGAAAATAGGGATACTTTAAATGGCAAAGTAAGAAATATTCTTTTGCCAGATTTTAGGTGCATCATGGTCTTGATTGACAGAATTCTGTTTAATGTCAATATATTAATATTATAAAATATTTAATCTGTAATTGAGAGAACCCTTGGCCATAAGTTGTGCCAGATTGTTAGATCTTGTGATGAAACAACAGGCAAATGTTGTACCAGTTGACACGGCCAAAGATCATTTCATGATGCTTTGTAACTCGGATTTGTCAGTATTTATTGGCGCTCATAAAAATAAAATTAACCTATGTCATATCACAAGAAGTGCTATTTGGAACTAATATTACAGATTTGTGTGACGACGTAGGGCACTATACGGACCCTGCTGATATATTCCCATTAGCGTACAAAATGTTGACTGATTAAACAAGTAAGTCCACCATTAATACTTGTACTGTTCACACTAAGCTAGATGTTGACCATGACACCAAGCGTTCCGAAGTACATACACAAACATAAAAGAACAGACACATACGATTTGACGCTGTTACTAATACGTCAAACAAGAATCAATGACGTCAATGGATCATGTTTGTTTACAGGTAAGAAATTCCTATACCACCTTTGAAGCTTTCTCCTCAATTTGTCTATCAGTGCGTGTTATTATGATGTAAAGTCAATAAAATGGTCTTATTCATTTGCGATGTGCAAGTATTCCAAATGGATTGCAGTGATCCATTGTTTTTGTACTTTCCAAATTCGTTAAAGTTCCAAAGCATCAATAAAGATAACAGATTTTACAAAACTCAGATGATGTATATACTCTAATTTAAACAATCTGATTTAAAAAGTAGAAACAGATAAATATATCGACATTATACAAAAATGAAGTTATATCGCAAAATCAGTGAAATATTTCTATCATTGGCATACTGATTGTCAAAATGTTACATAATGTCGTAATGAGCCTGATGACCTTTCCGACAATATTTTCAGCCATTAATGGGTCAATAACAGCTGTAATCACGACTCGGAAAAAAATAAATTTGACCACTTTGTGATGTGCTTTGTTAATTAAAACTTATGGCCAAACGCTATGTAAATCAGTAGCCGTAAACAACAACAACCTTAGAAAACCCCTTAATTAATCACACGCAATCATAACTCAATAATCACGCAATCATAATCACGCAGGTTTCAGAGCAGGGCGCAGCACAACAGAGCAGATCTTCAACCTCAGGATATTGTGTGAGAAGTACTTCCAACACCAGCAAGATCTGTACCAAATCTTCGTGGATTTCAAGAAGGCATTCGACAGGGTATGGCATGCAGCCTTGTGGGAGACCATGAGACTGTACAACATCAATGCCAACCTCATCACAGTAATAGAGCGCCTATATGACAAGGCCACCAGTGCAGTATACTTCAAACGGCGGCATAGGGGACTGGTTCAGAACGGCAGTCGGAGTCAGACAAGGCTGTTTGCTCTCTCCCACACTATTCAACATCTTTCTGGTGAGAATCATGGCTGACGAGCCAGAAAAGCATGAAGGGACAGTCAGCATCGGAGGCAGAACAGTCACCAACTTACGTTTTGCCGACGACATTGATGGACTAGCAGGAAATGAGCAAGAACTAGCTAAACCTCCGCAGCCTACGGCATGGATATCAATGCAGAGAAGATCAAACTGATGATCAACACCAAGGGCATCAGTATTGACATCAGGGTCCAAGGTAAGAAGCTAGAAACAGTCCACAGCTTAAAGTATTTGGGGGCAATTGTAAAGATGAAGGATCGAAGCCTGAAATACTCTCCAGGATTGCGCAGACAACAGCAGAGCTGACAAAACTGAAGCCCATCTGGAACGACAAGAACATTGCACTCAGTTCAAAGGTCAGACTGATGCAGTCACTGGTGATCGCAATATTTGTCTACACTTGTGAATCATGGACCATAACAGCTGATTTAGAGAAAAGGATACAGGCCACAGAGATGAGATGCTTCCGAAAGATCCTCGGCGTTTCATACAAAGACCGTGTCACCAATGAAATACGTCAAAGGATCAGACAAGCAATTGGGCCTCACAAAGACCTCCTGACCACAGTGAAAAAACGTAAACTGCAGTGGTATGGGCATGTCTCACGATCATCAGGACTTGCCAAAACAATCCTGCAAGGCACTGTTCAAGGAAGAAGAAAGAGAGGCAGGCAGAGAAAGAGGTGGGAAGACAACATTCGAGAGTGGACAGGTTTGACATTGAGCGGCTCGCTGAGAAAAACGGATAATCGAGAGGAATGGAGGAAGCTGGTTGTTCGGTCTTGTGTGGTGACCCAACGGTCTACCAGACTACGGGACTGATGATGATGATGATGATGATGAATCATAACTCAGCTAACTACTTTGGTAACAAATACATGTCTGATCTATTTCAGTTTCAGTACTCCAACATTTTTAAAAAATAATTAGACTTGACTGAGAGTTATAATTGTTTATCTTTTAAAATGACACACAAACAATGTTGTTAGAACTGCCCTCATAGCAGTCCAAATATTTGAAAAATGTTGCAATTCTTAAGATGAAAAATTTGCCAGCAGTCATGACTTATAAAATTCTCTCTAAAGTATCTCCTTAACCTCCGATTCAAACCCGGATGTATTATTATAATTCTGGTTTTGCAAACTTTGAAAAGAAATATCTTGATCAGCAAAGCGTTTAATTTTTATTTTTTATATAAAGGTTTGTATACATTTATATTTTTGAGACTCTAAGGGCTTAAATGTTGAGTTAGAACATATAATGAGATATACGCTTCATAAATATCAGTTCGGCACAACAGTTTATTTGAATATCACAGAAAGATGATGATGATAGTGATGATGATTATCATTATTACCTTTAACTCTCAGGAGCTGGGACATTTGGTTTTCATCTTTCAATACACTATTGCGTTTAATTTCAAAAAGATATTATAAACATTTACTACATATCGTTTTTATTATTAATCTTAATATGCAAGGTCATGGCCTTCTTAGTCACGTGTGTGTGTGTGTGTGTGTGTGTGTGTGTGTGTGTAAAGTCTCACTGGAAATATAATACACATGTTTCCAGAAAGAATTCATGCCTATATATTGACATCAGTGAGAATTCAGGGCTAATATTGTTTTTACAATTGTCTTCCTCAGTTTCAAGTACTACCTAAACATGTCAGGGATATAGACTGCTAAAGACCAATATTTGATATGTTTCAAGCACTACCTAAGCATGTCAGGGATATAGACCACATAGCACCAATATTTAACATCTTTCGTACGAATATCTAAGTTTACACTCGTAGAAACGAAATAAAGTCAAACAGCCCTCACCTTGCATAGTTTTAAGTGCTGCAGATAAATAATCGACGATTGCAAGTGTTGGGACGTCCCAGTGCTCACTACATTCAGAGAGTTTATTATTTCATTAAAACGTTGATAATGGAAGGATATCAAAGTCAAATCTTGTTATTTCAAATGTTCCCTTGAGATTCAATACACATTATTTTCATAACGTATGACTGTCACACATGACTGCAGTTACAGTCACATAGGAGAATAAACTTAACTTTATCATGCATTCAAGAACACAGACATTAAATTGCAACAGAATTATATGCATGAAACGATGAAATCAATCTTACATGGTAAATGATTTTCCATTTAAGTTTTATCTCGCCAACGATGTCTCTACGGGATGAACAAAACGATTGGTCTGATTCTCCTCAAAGAAAAATATCTGACTGAAGGATTAAACAAGAATGTTTAATTCATGCCTTAACATGTCTATTTACACCAGCGGAGGAAATTGGAGTGTTTCAGAAATATTTGTACATTTTCATTGTCAAAAACGAATACGTTTATTCATGTATAGGCTCGAATCCGAATCCGCTTTAAAAATATTTCGATTAGAAATTTGCACAGTTAATTATGCCCCAGCCAGTCCCGCACCATACCCCTACCCCATGATGGAGATCAGTCTGAAGTGAAAACAAGGCATACGTCTTGTGAAATTATTGCTAGTGGTACAGTGATTGGTCAACAAGAGCATCTTCTGGCGATGAAGAAAACATGCACTAAATTTAAAAAAAATCCGGTAAAGTAAACAGCAAGAGTAGTTGCATTCACAAAATTATGTTATACCTTGCATCCAGCTATAAATCAAAATGGGCAATACCACTTACAAACATCAAGGGCACACAAAGATTTGTCAGTAAATGTGTCTTTACATGTTGTACATAACATGTACCGGGTTTAACAGCAATCCATAAAAAATCTGCAAGACAAGGTAGGTTCACAATTTTCTGTCTTAAGCTGAATTCAGTTGCAAGGGCAATAACTCTAGAAAAAAAATGCCGCGATTTGTAGAAGTACGCACCTTCAGATAACGATAATATTTACAACGTTACATGCCAATTGATTAAAAACTGTACGACTAGTTGCGGCAATGAGATTATGTCATACAATTCGTTAAGCTACGGACACACAGGGCAATGCCTGCAACAAAATGTTGCTGGAGCAAAATGATTTGCCCATGTGCGCATCTTCTGATGCTGATCATAATATTTACCAAGTATTATGGAAGTTCATCAAAAACTGAGTGACTAGTTGCGCTAATGAGATAATGCTGAACGGAAGGACAGGCGGACAGACAGACATATATACAGACAGGAGGAGTACTATATGGAGTATGGGGTATAACAGTTTAAATGAATGTATATTTTATTTGCGGTTCAGAAGATCAATGAAATCCAAAGGTTGTCGTCATTGTTATTGATGTGTTTCCTGGGATTCTTTTTTTCAATGCTTAAAAAAGCCTACTGTTGCCTGATACAGAGCTGTCAACCGTAAAGCCTAAGCCTTACTAAAGTCAGCCACATTGCTCACACGATACTGGTTAAAATCTTTGCATTCTTATTTTTGACGCAGGTGCCTAGAACAATGTGTGCATTTTACACCAGTTCTTACAGGTCATATGTAAATGCTAACATACTGGGTCATTTGTGTTCATCAAAACATGAAAGCAAAATATTTTACTAACTGAAAACTAAAAGTTACTGTTACGTGGCATTTACAGTGGTTGATGCCAATAGCATCCATGTCAACAAAGCGTATCCTATTCATCCTGAAGGTTAAAAAATATCCTCAGTATCAATGATTCCACTGTATTGTCACGTAAAATCATTTATATATCGATGCTTGGCTTTGTATACGAAATTCTGTTTTGGTCATTTAAAGTTATATGTATCCTGAATTATTTATTTTAATTTTTGGCGTTAATTTGCTTCTTTTCTGGTATTATTTTATATTCGCACTTCTAGTACATAATTCTCAACACCTTGCAATTGTTTTACATGAATGACTTCCGTTGAAAAATACAAACCCACCCACCCGTAAAAGAACCCCAAACAAACTAAAACACTCCCACCCCCAAAAACCAACAAAATGCACGTGATTGTTTCAAGTAACTTGCGACTATTCGCCTATCTTGAAGACACTTCACTCTGCGATTCTGATGGCAGGGTGTACATGGGATCCTCATGGAGACGAGAGTAAATCAGTAAAATGAGTTTTTGGTATAAACACAGGAGCAGCAAACGGCTGGTTCACATCATAAACGAAACCATTTTTATAGCATGACCACGGTTTCGTCGTTTGAATACTTTAGTACAGTAAGCATTGTCTATGCCTGAAATTGCAGTTCAAAACTGCTCTACAATCATATAGCGTTACTCTTACGAATTTTAAAGATCCTGGCAACATTATCTAATGGGAGACATTTTGCAAACTTGTATGTCAATATGAAATTCCCGTTCAACAGAATCAGACAAATTAGCCTCATCTTATGATTATGATTCCTAATGTTCACACTGAGATAGGTTTAAGGTTTATTTAATTCTCAAAATTGAAATCTGTAAGATAAATGAATAAAGAAAACATCGACAACAACCACAAAAATGAAAACGATGATTGTGAAGAGCGAATGTTGTAATTACCTCTCTTTGACTATGAATCAAGTACGTACACCACCAAGTGCATGCGCACACTTTTAATCACGTACCTACGTGAGTCACGTGCTTATACATGTGTCGTGATCTCTATATTAGAGCTCGTTCGTCAACTGAATTCACGCATTGTGATGCCTCTGATATTCAGGGTAAGCATTTGTCATATGTACAAGATATATGCAACCAATAACATACAATGGGTTCCATTTATTTCAGCCAATTCAAGTATGCAAATTGACTATGTCAGAAAAATAAAATTGGGCACAACTATAAAAATAGATAAAAACTTTATTTGATAATGATGGAATATTCCCTTAAATGCCACAATGCATTAGTTGTTGATAAATACATAATTAGCCAATAAAATGTGTCAAGATAACTTTGAAAAACACCATAAGGAAGAAAACAAATAATTTCTAATATGAACGATGTAAAGGAGAGTTAGGAAAGACTTATAATGTCTACATTTTAGACTGAACTTCAGCATCGCCACAGTTATGTAAACATCACATATTCAGTTACTTTCAGCTGTTAACACATAAGAAATAAGCAACATTACGCACTGGATATGTTCTTTCGAATAAAGTTACTCGTGTGATATATTCTGTGGAATAACGTTACCGTTAAGATGTTTATTATCAATCTTTTTCTAGGGGTTAACCTTATAACGGGGTAGGGAAGAGATGATAATGATATACTATTGGTTTTCTTTTTCTTTTATTACTAAACATCTTTCTTGCTTATGGTGCTTTGTTATCAGATTTTATGCTTTTAAAGCTTGCGGGTTTAGTTCACTAATATTCCTTTCCGACATTTTCAATGTAGTTATTATTCATTTAGTTATTAACCTTATGGTCAACGTAAGTTACAATAATGGTTTCCTTGCTACATCAGCCACATTTGCGAATCCTGAATTAACGCAGTCTCAAATAACATTAAAGTTTCCCACAATGACTCTGTGTAAGAATCTGGGTACAGAAAGCTTGGAAGAAATTAACAATTATTTATTAAGGAAGGTGTGATTCATTGCTATAATACGTTTTCTCATGTATGAAAAAGCCATAATATTATTCCAGTTTAAATACCATCTAAGTTTGACAAATGTGGTCAATGACACAGGTTATTGATATATTTGAGGATTTCTTTTTCTTTTAATTTCTGATCAAACTTGATAAAGATTTAACCATGTTACATAATCAGCCTATCAAATCGAAAGCTTTCTTGTTAAGACTAAACGTTGTTGCAATACAAATTATTCAGTACATATGTTAAGTGTGACATCTTTCAAAATGAAGACATGAAGCACGTCTTGGGTACTTACCATGTAGTGGTAGCTTTGTTTGCAAGGAATTATCTTGCTGTTCAGTTCCCAGCTGTACATTGTTTAGAGAACTGACTATAATTCTGGAGGAAGGATCTATAGTTCTACCAAAGTCCCTCAAACGTCGCATCTTATTCTGGAACTGACATCTGAACTTTGACGACCGGCATGCTCTAGATTTCTCACTGTCAGCCAGAATGTATTCTTTTTGTAAGCAAATGATGGCCGTTGCAAATATGATGTTCAAATTCATTATATTTCACTTTCTCTTTTGGGTGATATATTTAAATCCCAATACCTCCTTCTATCGCCGTTAGCTATAACACGTCAGCTACTTTTGCCGATGACATATCACAATATTACCGATCCGTTACGTGTCCGCATTAACTATGCAGATGGAGAAGCAAATTTTATTGGATAAGTAGAAAAGGTGGTGCATTTCCACCTACGATTTTGGTTCCATGGCGCACGATGTTAGAGGTCCAATTACCTGGAAGCTCTGAGCACTGACTCTTCATGTTAAATTTGCATGTCAATACATTAGCAACACACCTCCTGTTGTAGATCTGGTGGAATGGAATAACAACAAGCTAGGGTATAATTGCAAGTTTGCCACATTTGTCAATCAATATCGGCGACAATACTGACATGAAGTCAAATCAAAGACAAGCATAATATGCGCTAGTGATCATCAAATTCAATACTTCTCTCGCCTTGTCGCTCACTATCGAGGATGATACAGCCAAAATCCGTCAATAGATTGCGTCGTGGTCTGAACTTGTACACAGCCAGTTCTAGTTTATATGTTATATGTGCAGGTGTCAGTGGCATTGCAAGAATTTATGCCCCCCTCCCCCCACAAAGTTTATTTCTGGGCCCAATCGTTCCTTAAAAGATTTATTGGAAATTGTGTGCCCCCATTGCGCATTCGCACACACACACACACAGACACACACACACACACACATGCAGTAGCACGGGGGATTGCTTAGGCGATTGTTACATCATTAGTAGGTATTCATAAAAAACATAGATCAACAGGAATGTATATCATATACCGTCGGATAGCTAGAATAATATTATTAATTATAAACTATAACATGCCCTTCTGTAGCAAATTGTGTTTTCAGTAATACATATATGATGCAGATTTACATCAAATATTTCTTCTTTAATAATAGACAAATGACCTGCCGAAATTTTCAGTTATTTTCTTTTTTCTGTTTCTTGTCTCAAAATGTTTAATATGATTTTGCTAATATTTTGTTACACATATTCTCTTTTCTGATAAGCTTCAATCGAGCCTATTCCAGTTTTGAATGGAAAGATCTGTTATTCTTTCCTCGCACAAATACACAAAAGTGGCCCTGCGTTATACCTTCATGTCACGTGCATTTTTGCACTTTTATCTTACACCTTTCAAAGAAATTGTTGATGAGACAATAGATGGAATATAAAAGGATATTTACCTTTTCTAGAAAGCTGATGAATATGACGAATGTACTGTCATATATACTTACAGTTAAGTGAAGTTTGTACGGAATAACAAGTATAACCGCCCACAACATGTCAATACAGAAAGAATAGTCTGAACGGGAGAACGTGTTTCACTTCGATTGATTTGCGCTTTTTCACGTAAATCATGAATATGGACAGAGACTATTATCTTTAAATCAGTGGGATCCAAAGCGTAAAATATGTACTATTTTCCGTCATACTCTATTGAACATTGTATCGTCGGTATCAATTATTCATATGCCTTTTGTATTTTGTTTGTCCTTGCGCTTTGAAAACAATTAACTCTCACTGAAACGCAATGCATGACGGGGATATTAATTTGTACCGGGGGTGGGGAAGAATTATCTGTAATCTGAACCAGGATTAGAGATGACTTAATCGCATATGAAGGGACTGGCCATATAGATCTGTTTTCGAAACAGAACGGTTAATATATCATGGTCCCATAGATATTTTATGAAATATATACTATTTAAAAATTGTATAAGATGCAAGTTGGACTTTTGGATTAAACATGGCATCATTTGAAATCTGACCAGATAGTTTATAACAGCTATTATGACACAAAAGTATCGACAATATTATGGACTATATTATGACAAGGTAGATTTGCATTGTCGAAACACCATCTGTGAAAACTGGGACAGATGGTTACTCCATTTCTAGATGATGTTAACAACATCTGATGCAATACATGTAGGCGAAGATGGAAGCATGTTGACGTACAAGGAAGAATTATTTTGTATAAATGGGACTTGAAATGAAACGTATTAAATTATTCAACACTTTTTCAAGTTCATTGTTTTAATGGAAGTAAGCACACACACCCTTCTCCTCTCGTCTCCAAAACAAAGTATTTTAACAAACAGGTTAATAAAGAATAAATGCAGACGTTCAAGGATTATATCAGAAACACAAAAATAAAAGAATGATGTCTATAATGAAAAGGAGACTGTTAGAACATATATACAACTGGAAATGCACAGGCAATGGCGTAAACGTAGCTGGGCATTGAGCTTATGTTAATTTTGCATTAACTTAGTAGGGATTTGTATCTAATAAGCAGTATATTCTAATTTTGAAAGTATCATACATACATTTTGTTGAATTAAACCATAATCTTTTGTGAGTTGCTTGTGATACTTATCACACTTATATCATGAAAAAAGAACTTTAACTGGACCACGAGCTAATAACTCGTTATCCGGCCCACCGTTACATGTCAAAACACTTCCTCCTGAATGACAATAAGCTTCATTTAGGAATATGTTATATTAAAACAATATCTCATGTTCACTAACTGGGATAGAGCAGATAAAGTGCCAATTGTGTGCACCAAAAATGTTATAAAAACAAAACAAAAATGCAACATATGTTAGGCGGAAACATTGCATTAAAATTACCTATGATGTACTTTTGATATGCACTCTACTCATCTATTTTCAGTAACAGATTGCATTCTATATTAAGTATCAAAATGTCACAGAATTTGATTGTTGGGGTTGGGGAAACTGTGGTACTATATCTGGTTAGAAGGCAGATGGTGGTGGTGGTGTGTGTGTATGTGTGTGTGTAAGGGGGGAAGAAATCAAAGAAATAAGTCATAGTCACTGTTGTGGTAATATGTCCTAAAGTTAAAATATTTTAAAAAGTTGATGCAATTGGAAATATAATTTAACATTCAGATTTACCTTTTAATTATTTAATATTTTTGGTTTCACAAACATGAACGCTTGGAAACAAAAACTAAGGCAAACGATCCGATTGGAAAAGCAAAAACAGTTGATAAACAGCAGAAAGAAGTACAAAGTGAATGGTGTTTGTCACGTATAGCAAGAATACCGCCAACTTTGTAGTACCAAGTGAATGGTGTTTGTCACGTGTAGCAAGAATACCGCCAACTTGTATCTGCCTGATCTATAAATATTATACTGCGAGATATAACACTGCTTGCATCTGGAATGTCTTGAAAACAGAGTAGATTTAAATTTAATGTGCACAAGTGGCAATATCTTGAACGTATGGTAGATTTATATCAGAGGTGTAAACTTAGTAACATGTTAAATAAAGTATATTTAAATCCGCCTTTTTGAACTGGTCTAAATTAAACAATATATATATATATATATATATATATATATATATATATATATATATATATATATATATATATATATATAATATTGATT
>JAECUM010042707.1:0-31319 GCA_016617855.1 Megalonaias nervosa
AGTTATAATCTTCATGAAAAGGTTCTCAAAAGTGGATGTTTATATGTCATTAGGTAGCAATGAAAAGCAACCAAAGGGACATATCTACTGACAAACCCAAGACTACATCCAACTGGCGTTAGTAGACACGAACCATACAAAGTGTTTCATAAATGCAAAAGCGTCAACAAGACTTTCTCAAAGGTAAATATTTATGTATTATTAAGTAGCTGTGAATGGAAATAAATGGTTCTCTTCTACTGGCAAATATACGATTTTCAGTAATTGGATTCAAGTGACTCAAACCATCCAGTGAGTTTCAAAAGTGAATAGGTGTCACCAAACGCCTTATAAAATGCACGCTAAGTTGTCAATAATTACTTGTGAAGGAATATAAAGGGTTCCTCTACTACCAAATGCACGACTTCCAGTAATTGGCGTCAAGAGACACGAAGCATAGAATGAGTTTTATAAATGCATCTGTGTCAACAAGATTATCAAATGTGCATGTGTAACTGTCATTAAGTAGTTCTGAAAAGAAATAAAGGGTACCTATATCCTGACAAATGAATGAATGCTACACATTCTTGCCAAATGGTGTTATCTGTCTAATGAGTTTCAGAAATGCATAAGAGTGAACGAAACCTTCTCAAAACTGGATGTTTTTCGGAAACTAAGAAGTTCTGAAGAGCAATAAAGGGTTCCCATCAACTGACAAATGCATCATTGCCACAAATTGGCGTGAAACCACACGATCGATACAAGCTTTTGAGAAATAAATAGGCGTCAATAGATCCTTCTAAAAATTGCATTTTATCTGTCAATTAATAGTTCGGAAGAGACACAAAATGTTCCTGTCTACAGACATATGCAAGATTGTCACAAACTAGCCTCAGGAGACACGAACTATACAAAATGTTTGATAAATGAAAAAGCGTCAAGAAGAAGATCACAAAAGTGCATTTCTAATGTCATTAAGTAGATATGAAGAGATAAAAAAAGTTACAAATGCATGATTGCCAAAAATTGGCGTCAAGAGACACGGTCCATCCAGTGAGTTTCTTAAAGTTATAATTTCCAGGGAAACGTTCTGAAAAGTGGATGTTTATATGTCATTAAGTACCACTGACGAGCAATAAAATCGTCCTATTTACTGACAAACGCAAGATTGCAAGAAATTGGCGTTAGGAGACACGAAACATACAAAGTGTTTCATAAATGCAAAAGCGTCAACAATACCTTCTGAAGAGTAATGTTTTATGTGCCATTAAGTAGCTGTGAAGGAAAATAAATGGTTCTCTTGTTTCTGGCAAATATACGATTTTCAGTAATTGGCTTCAAGAGATTCAAACCATCCAAGGAGTTTCAGAAATGAATAGGTGTCACCAAACGTCTTTAAAACGGCATTCTACGCTGTCAATATTTACCTGTGAAGAGATATAAAGGGATCCTATCTACTGATAAATGCATGATTGCCAATAATTGGCGCGAACAAACACGAAGCATCGAATGAGTTTTACAAATGCTTAAGTGTCAACAAAACGTTATCAAATGTGCATGTGTAACTGTCATTAAGTGGTTCTGAAGAGAAATAAAGGGTTCCTATATACTGAGAAAAGCATGAATCCTACAAATTCTTGTCAAAGGGTTTCAGCTGTTTAATGAGTTTCACGAAATGCATAAGAGTCAAGGAAACCCTCTCAAAAATGGATGTTTCTCGGAAATTAAGTAGTTGTGAAGAGAAATAAAGGGTTCCGATCTACTCTCAAATGCATGATTGCCACAAATTGGCGTGAAGAGACACGAATTATACAAGGTGTTTAAGAAATTCATAAGCGTCAAGAGTACCTTCTCAAACTTTCATTTTTGGTGTCAATAAATAATTCTTTTGAGAAACAAAGAGTTCCTTTCTACAGACATATAGATGATTGTCACAAATTGGCCTTAGGGGACACGAACTCTACAAAATGTCTGATAAATGAAAAAGCGTCACGATGACGATTTCAAAAGTGCATTTCTAATGTCATCAAGCATATATGAAGAGACATCAAATGCTACTTTATACTGACAAATCCATGATTACCAAAATTGGCGCGAAGACACACGGTCCATCCAATGAGTTTCTTAAAGTTATAATTTTTAGGAAAAGGTTGTCAAAAGTGGATGTTTATAAGTCTTAAAGTAGCGGTGAAGAGCAACAAAAGGGTGCTATTTACTGACAAACACAAGATTGCAAGAAATTGGCTTTAGTAGACACGAAACATACACAGTGTTTCGTAAATGCAAAAGCGTCAACATGACGCTCTCAATCGTAATTATTTATGTGTCATTAAGTAGCTGTCAATGGAAATAAATAGTTCTCTTCTACTGGCAAATGTACGATTTTCAGTAATTGGATTACACTGACTCAAACCATCCGTTGACTTTCATAAATGAATAGGTGTCTCCAAACGTCTTATAAAAAGCATGCTAAGTTGTCATTAATTACTTTTGAAGAGATATAAAGGGTTCCTCCCTACTGACAAATGCATGATTGCCAGTAATTGGCATCAAGAGACACGAAGCGCCAAATGAGTTTTATAAATGAATAGGTGTCAACAAAACGTTATCAAATGTGCTTGTGTAACTGTCATTAAGTAGTCCTGAACATAAATAAAGGGTACCTATATTCTTACAAATGTATGAATACTACAAATTCTTCTCAAAGGGTTTCAGCTGTTTAATAAGTATCGTAAATGCATAAGAATCAAGGAAACCTTTTCAAAACTACATGTTTCTCCGAAATTAAGTAGTTGTGAAGAGAAATAACGGATTCCCATCTGCTGACAAATGGATGATTGACACAAATTGGCGTGAAGAGACACGAATGATACAAGGTGTTTAAGAAATTCATAAGCGTCAAGAGTTGTTTCTCCAAATTACATTTTAGCTTTCAATAAATAGTTCTGGTGAGAAACAAAATGTTCCCTTCTACAGACATATGCAAGATTGTCACAAACTGGCGTCAGGAGACACGAACTAAACAAAATGTTTGATAAATGCAAAAGCGTAAAGAAGAAAATGTCAAAAGAGCATTTCTAACGTCATTAAGTAGATATGAAGAGATATAAAATGTTATTTTATACTTACAAATGCATGATTGCTAAAAATTGGCGTCAAAACACTCGGTCCATTAATTGAGTTTCTTCAAGCTATAATTTTAAGGAAAAGATTCTCAAAAGTGGATGTTTGTGTGTCATAACGTAGCAGTGAAGAGCAATAAAAGGGTCCTATCTACTCACAAACGCAAATTTGCAAGAAATTGGCGTTAGGAGACACCAACCATACAAAGTGTTTCATAAATGCAAAAGCGTCAACAAGACGATCTGAAAAGGAATTATTTATGTGTCGTTAAGTAGCTGTGAATGGAAATAAATGCTTCTCTTCTACTGGCTAATGTACGATTTTCAGTAATTGGCTACAAGAGACTCAAACCATCCAGTGAGTTTCAAAAATGGATAGGTGTCACCAAACGTCTTAAAAAAGACATGCTAAGTTGTCATTAATTACTTATGAAGAGATATGAAAGTAATCCTCTCTACTGACAAATGCATAATTGCCAATAATTGGCGTCAAGAGACAGGAAGCATCGAATGAGGTTTATAAATGCATAAATTGTCAACATAACGTTATCAAATATGCATGTGTAACTGTCATTATGTAGTTCTGCAGAGGAATAAAGGGTACCTATATACTGATAATTGAATCAATGCTATAAACTCTTTTCAAAGGGTTTCGGCTCTTTAATGAGTTTCTCAGATGCATAAGAGTCAAATAAACCATCTCAAAACTGGATCTTTGTCGGAAATTAATTAGTTGTGAAGACAAAATAAAAGGCTCCCATCTACAGACAAATGCATGATTGCCACAAATTGGTGTGAAGAGACACGAATGATACAAGGTATTTTAAACATTCATGAGCGTCAAGAGTACCTTCTCAAAACTGAATTTTAAATGTCAATAAATAGTTGTGAAGAGAAACAAAATGTTCCTTTCTAGAGACATATGCAAGATTGTCACAAACTGGCCTCAGGAGACACGAACTATACAAACTGTTTGATAAATGAAAAAGCGTCAAGAAGATCTCAAAAGTGCATTTTTTATGTCATTAAATATATATGAAGAGATAAAAAAAATGTTACTTTATACTGACAAATGCATGATTGCTAACAATTGGCGTCAAGGGACACGGTCCATCCAACGAGTTTCTGAAAGTTATAATCTTCATGAAAAGGTTCTCAAAAGTGGATGTTTATATGTCATTAGGTAGCAATGAAAAGCAACCAAAGGGACATATCTACTGACAAACCCAAGACTGCATCCAACTGGCGTTAGTAGACACGAACCATACAAAGTGTTTCATAAATGCAAAAGCGTCAACAAGACTTTCTCAAAGGTAAATATTTATGTATTATTAAGTAGCTGTGAATGGAAATAAATGGTTCTCTTCTACTGGCAAATATACGATTTTCAGTAATTGGATTCAAGTGACTCAAACCATCCAGTGAGTTTCAAAAGTGAATAGGTGTCACCAAACGCCTTATAAAATGCACGCTAAGTTGTCAATAATTACTTGTGAAGGAATATAAAGGGTTCCTCTACTAACAAATGCATGACTTCCAGTAATTGGCGTCAAGAGACACGAAGCATAGAATGAGTTTTATAAATGCATCTGTGTCAACAAGATTATCAAATGTGCATGTGTAACTGTCATTAAGTAGTTCTGAAAAGAAATAAAGGGTACCTATATCCTGACAAATGAATGAATGAATGCTACACATTCTTGCCAAATGGTGTTATCTGTCTAATGAGTTTCAGAAATGCATAAGAGTGAACGAAACCTTCTCAAAACTGGATGTTTTTCGGAAACTAAGAAGTTCTGAAGAGCAATAAAGGGTTCCCATCAACTGACAAATGCATCATTGCCACAAATTGGCGTGAAACCACACGATCGATACAAGCTTTTGAGAAATAAATAGGCGTCAATAGATCCTTCTAAAAATTGCATTTTATCTGTCAATTAATAGTTCGGAAGAGACACAAAATGTTCCTGTCTACAGACATATGCAAGATTGTCACAAACTAGCCTCAGGAGACACGAACTATACAAAATGTTTGATAAATGAAAAAGCGTCAAGAAGAAGATCACAAAAGTGCATTTCTAATGTCATTAAGTAGATATGAAGAGATAAAAAAAAGTTACTTTATACTGACAAATGCATGATTGCCAAAAATTGGCGTCAAGAGACACAGTCCATCCAGTGAGTTTCTTAAAGTTATAATTTCCAGGGAAACGTTCTGAAAAGTGGATGTTTATATGTCATTAAGTACCACTGACGAGCAATAAAATCGTCCTATTTACTGACAAACGCAAGATTGCAAGAAATTGGCGTTAGGAGACACGAAACATACAAAGTGTTTCATAAATGCAAAAGCGTCAACAATACCTTCTGAAGAGTAATGTTTTATGTGCCATTAAGTAGCTGTGAAGGAAAATAAATGGTTCTCTTGTTTCTGGCAAATATACGATTTTCAGTAATTGGCTTCAAGAGATTCAAACCATCCAAGGAGTTTCAGAAATGAATAGGTGTCACCAAACGTCTTTAAAACGGCATTCTACGCTGTCAATATTTACCTGTGAAGAGATATAAAGGGATCCTATCTACTGATAAATGCATGATTGCCAATAATTGGCGCGAACAAACACGAAGCATCGAATGAGTTTTACAAATGCTTAAGTGTCAACAAAACGTTATCAAATGTGCATGTGTAACTGTCATTAAGTGGTTCTGAAGAGAAATAAAGGGTTCCTATATACTGAGAAAAGCATGAATCCTACAAATTCTTGTCAAAGGGTTTCAGCTGTTTAATGAGTTTCACGAAATGCATAAGAGTCAAGGAAACCCTCTCAAAAATGGATGTTTCTCGGAAATTAAGTAGTTGTGAAGAGAAATAAAGGGTTCCGATCTACTCTCAAATGCATGATTGCCACAAATTGGCGTGAAGAGACACGAATTATACAAGGTGTTTAAGAAATTCATAAGCGTCAAGAGTACCTTCTCAAACTTTCATTTTTGGTGTCAATAAATAATTCTTTTGAGAAACAAAGAGTTCCTTTCTACAGACATATAGATGATTGTCACAAATTGGCCTTAGGGGACACGAACTCTACAAAATGTCTGATAAATGAAAAAGCGTCACGATGACGATTTCAAAAGTGCATTTCTAATGTCATCAAGCATATATGAAGAGACATCAAATGCTACTTTATACTGACAAATCCATGATTACCAAAATTGGCGCGAAGACACACGGTCCATCCAATGAGTTTCTTAAAGTTATAATTTTTAGGAAAAGGTTGTCAAAAGTGGATGTTTATAAGTCTTAAAGTAGCGGTGAAGAGCAACAAAAGGGTGCTATTTACTGACAAACACAAGATTGCAAGAAATTGGCTTTAGTAGACACGAAACATACACAGTGTTTCGTAAATGCAAAAGCGTCAACATGACGCTCTCAAACGTAATTATTTATGTGTCATTAAGTAGCTGTCAATGGAAATAAATAGTTCTCTTCTACTGGCAAATGTACGATTTTCAGTAATTGGATTACACTGACTCAAACCATCCGTTGACTTTCATAAATGAATAGGTGTCTCCAAACGTCTTATAAAAAGCATGCTAAGTTGTCATTAATTACTTTTGAAGAGATATAAAGGGTTCCTCCCTACTGACAAATGCATGATTGCCAGTAATTGGCATCAAGAGACACGAAGCGCCAAATGAGTTTTATAAATGAATAGGTGTCAACAAAACGTTATCAAATGTGCTTGTGTAACTGTCATTAAGTAGTCCTGAACATAAATAAAGGGTACCTATATTCTTACAAATGTATGAATACTACAAATTCTTCTCAAAGGGTTTCAGCTGTTTAATAAGTATCGTAAATGCATAAGAATCAAGGAAACCTTTTCAAAACTACATGTTTCTCCGAAATTAAGTAGTTGTGAAGAGAAATAACGGATTCCCATCTGCTGACAAATGGATGATTGACACAAATTGGCGTGAAGAGACACGAATGATACAAGGTGTTTAAGAAATTCATAAGCGTCAAGAGTTGTTTCTCCAAATTACATTTTAGCTTTCAATAAATAGTTCTGGTGAGAAACAAAATGTTCCCTTCTACAGACATATGCAAGATTGTCACAAACTGGCGTCAGGAGACACGAACTAAACAAAATGTTTGATAAATGCAAACGCGTAAAGAAGAAAATGTCAAAAGAGCATTTCTAACGTCATTAAGTAGATATGAAGAGATATAAAATGTTATTTTATACTTACAAATGCATGATTGCTAAAAATTGGCGTCAAAACACTCGGTCCATTAATTGAGTTTCTTCAAGCTATAATTTTAAGGAAAAGATTCTCAAAAGTGGATGTTTGTGTGTCATAACGTAGCAGTGAAGAGCAATAAAAGGGTCCTATCTACTCACAAACGCAAGTTTGCAAGAAATTGGCGTTAGGAGATACCAACCATACAAAGTGTTTCATAAATGCAAAAGCGTCAACAAGACGATCTGAAAAAGAATTATTTATGTGTCGTTAAGTAGCTGTGAATGGAAATAAATGCTTCTCTTCTACTGGCTAATGTACGATTTTCAGTAACTGGCTACAAGAGACTCAAACCATCCAGTGAGTTTCAAAAATGGATAGGTGTCACCAAACGTCTTAAAAAAGACATGCTAAGTTGTCATTAATTACTTATGAAGAGATATGAAAGTAATCCTCTCTACTGACAAATGCATAATTGCCAATAATTGGCGTCAAGAGACAGGAAGCATCGAATGAGGTTTATAAATGCATAAATTGTCAGCAAAACGTTATCAAATGTGCTTGTGCAACTGCAATTAAGTAGTTCTGAAGAGAAATAAAAGGTACCTATATACTGACAAATTAATGAATGCAACATATTGCTGACAAGGGGTTTCAGCTTTCTAATGACTTTCACAAACGATTAAAGGCAAGGCATACTTCTAAAAACTGGAAGTTTCTTGTAAATGAGGCAGTTTTGAAGAGAAATAAAGGGTTCCTATCTACTGACAAATGCATAATTGCCACAAATTGCCGTTCCTATCTACTGACAAATGCATAATTGCCACAAATTGCCGTGAAGAGACACGAATGATAAAGGTGTTTTTGAAATTCATAAGCGTCAAGTGTACCTTCTCAAAATTGCATTTTAGCTGTCAATAGATAGTTCTGAAGAGAAGCAAAATGTTCATTTATACATACATCTGGATGATTGTCACAAATTGGCCTCGGGAGACAGTAACTATACAAAATGTTTGATAAATGAAACAGCGGCAAGAAGAAGATCTCAAAAGTGCATTTCTAACGTCATTAAGTAGATACGAAGAGATATAAAATGTTACTTTATACTGACAAATGCATCGTTGCCAAAAATTGGGGTCAAGAGGCACGGTTCATCCAAATAGTTTCTTAAAGTTATAACTTTAAGAAAAAGATTCTGAAAAGTGGATGTTTATATGTCATTATGTGGCAGTGAAGACTGACAATCGCAAGATTGCAAGAGATTCGCGTGAGGAGACACGAATCATACAAAGTGTTCCATAAATGCAAAAGCTTCAAGAAGACGTTCTCAAAGGTAAACTTTTAGGTGTCATTAAGTAGCTGTGAAAGGAAATAGCTGGGTCTTTTTTCCAAATGCAAATGTACGATTTACAGTAAATGGCTTCAAGAGACTCAAACCATCCAATGATTTTCGTAAATGAATATATGTCACCAAACGACTTAAAAAAGTCACGATAATCTGCCATTAATTACTTGTGAAAATATCTAAAGGGTTTCTCTCTACTGCCAAATGCATCATTCCCAGTAATTGTCGTCAGGAGACACGAAGCATCGAATGAGTTTTGTAAATACATAATTGTCAACAAAACGTTATTAAATGTGCATGTGTAACTGTTATTAAGCAGTTCTGAAGAAAAATGAAGGGTACCTATAAACTGACAAATGCATGAATGCTACAAATTCTTATCAAAGGGTTTCATCTGTTTTAATGAGTTTCACAAATGCATAAGAGTCAAGGAAACCTTCTCAAAACTGGATTTGTTTCGGAAATTAAGATTTTATGAAGAGAGATAAAGGGATTTTAGTTATTGACAAATGCAATATTGTCACAAACTGGCCTCAGGAGACACGAACTATAGAAAATGTTTGATAAATGAAAAAGCGTCAAGAAGAATATCTCAAAAGTGCATTTCTAATGTCACAAAGTAGATATGAAGAGATATAAAATTTTACTTTATGCTTACAAATGCATGATTGTCAAAAATTGGCGTCAAGACACACGGTGCACCCAATGAGATTCTTAAGTTATGACGTTAAAGAAATACGTTCTCAAAAGTTAATGTTTTATGTCACTAAGGAGCAGTGAAGAGCAGTAAAGGGGTCCTATCTACTGACAAACGCAAGATTACAAGCAATTTGCGTTAGGAGAAACGAACCAGACAAAGTGTTTCATAAATGCAAAAGAGTCAACAATACGTTCTCAAAAGTAATTTGTTTATATGTCATTACGTAGCTGTGAATGGAAATCAATGGTTCTCTTCTACTGGCAAATGTACGATTTTCACCAATCGGCCTCAAGATGCTCAAACCATTGAATGGGTATCAGAAATAAATATATGTATCCAAACGTCTTAGAAAATTGATGAACATCTGCTATTAATTACTTGTGAAGAGGTATAAATGAATCCTCTCTACTGACAAATGTATAATTGCTAATAATTGGCGTCAAGAGACACGAAGCATCGTATGAGGTTTATTAATGCATAAGTGTCAACAAAACGTTATCAAATGTGCTTCTGCAAGTGTAATTTAGTAGTTCTGAAGAGAAATAAAGGGTACCTATATACTGACAAATGAATGAATACAACAAATTCCTGTCAAGGGGTTTCAGCTTTTTAATGAGTTTCACAAATGCATAAGAGTCGAGGAAACCTTCTCAAACCTGGATGTTTTTTTCGGAAAATCAGTAGCTGTGAAGAGAAATAAAAGGTTCCAATCTATTGACAAATGCATGATTGCTAAAAATTGGCGCGAAGAGACACGAATGATACAAGGTGTTTTAGAAATTTATAAGTGTTAAGAGTACCTTCTCAAAATTGCATTTTAGCTGTCAATAAAACGTTCGGATGAGAAAAAAACATTTTATTTTCTATAGACATATGCAAGATTGTCACAAATTGGCCTCAGGAGACACGAAATATACAAAATGTTTGATAAATGAAAAAGCGTCAAGAACAAGATCTCATAAGTATATGTCTAATGTCATTAAGTAGATATGAAGAGATATAAAATGTTCCTTTATACTGACAATTGCATGATTGGCAAAAATTGGTGTCAAGTGACACGGTCCATCGAATGAGTTTATTAAAGTTATAACTTTGAGGAAAAGCTTCTGTAAAGTGTATGTTTATATGTCATTAAGTAGCAGTGAAGACCAATAAAGGGTTCCTATCTACTCACATACGCAAGATTGCATGAAATTGGCGTTACTAGACACGAACCATACAAAGTGTTTCCTTAATGAAAAAGCGAGTGATACAAGGTGTTTTTGAAATTCATAAACGTCAAATGTACCTTTTCAAAATTGCATTTTTGCTGTCAATTAATAGTTCGGAAGAAAATCAAAATGTTCCTTACTACAGAATTATGCAAGATTGTCACAAATTGGTCTCAGGAGACACGAACTATACAAAATGTTTGATAAATGAAAGAACATCAAGAAAACAATCTCAAAAGTGCATTTCTAATGTCATTAAGTAGATATGAAGAGATATAAAATGTTACTTTATACTGACAAATGCATGATTGCCAAACAATGTCTTCGAGAGACACGGTGCATGCAATGAGTTTCTTAAAATTATAACTTTGAGGAACACTTTCTGAAAAGTGGATGTTTATATGTCATTAAGTAGCAGTTAATAGAAATTAAGGCCTTCTAGCTGCTTTCAAACGCACGATTGCCGATAATTCTCGTCAAGAGACACGAACCATAGAAAGAGTTTCATCAATAAATAAGTCACGAAGATCTTCTAAAAAGTACATGTTATGTGTCATTAAGTAGCTTTGTAGGGTAATAAATGATTCCTTTATAAAGACAAATGTTCAAATGTCGGAAATTAGCTTCAATAGACTCGAGGCATTAAATGAGTTTTTTTAAATGTATAAGTGTCGACACAACGTTTTAAAAAGGAAATTCCTATTTGTCAATAATTAATTGTGATTAGATATAAAAGGTTCCTTTGCACTGAAACGTACCTGATTACCAGAAATTAAGGTCACGATACACGAAGCATCGAATGAGTTTCATATATGCATAAATGTCAACAAAACGTTCTCAAATCTGCATATCTAACTGTCACTAAGCAGTTGTGAAGAGACATAAAGAGTTCATATGTACTGAAAAATACATGATTTCCAGCAATTTTTGTCTAGGGACATGAACTGTCCTATGAGTTTCCTAAATGCATAAGTGTCAACAAAACCTTCTCAAAAGTTGATGTTTATCTACTGACAAATGCACCATTGCAAGAAATGGCGTCAAGATCAGCGAACCATCCAATGAGTTTCACAAATGCATAAGTCTCAAAAAAAGATTTTAAAAAGTGCATGCTAATTTGTCATTAATTAATTGTGAAGAGATATAAAGGATTCTTTTGTCCTGAAAAGCTCCATATTACCTTAATTTAGCGTCACGAGACACGAAGCATCGAATGAGTTTCATAAATGCATACGTGTTAACAAAGCGTTGCTAAATGTACATATGTAACTGTCGTTAAGTAGTTGTGAACAGAAATAAAGAGTTCCGATATACTGACAAATGCATGATTGCCACAAATTGGCGCGATTAGTCACGAATGATACACGGTGTTTTATAAATTCATAAGCGTCAGCAATACCTTCTCAAAACTTCATTTTAGCTGTCAATAAATACTTCTAAGGAGAACTCAAATGTTCCTTTCTACTGACAAATGCAGGATTAGCAAAGAATGGCGTCAGGTGATTCGAACCAAACAATATGTTTGATAAACGCAAATGAGTCAACAAGAAGATATCAAACTTGAATTTCAACTGTCATTAAGAAGATGTGAAGAGACATAGAATATTACCTTATGCTGAGCAATGCATGATTGCCAGACATTGTCGTCAAGAGACACAGTCCATCCAATAGGTTTCTAAACTTTATCAGTTGCACGAAAACGTTAAGTAGGGTGGATGTATATATGTTATTATGTAGCAGTGAAGAGAATAAAGGGCTTCTATCTACATACAAACGCACGATTGCTAGATTTTGGTGACAAGAGACTTGAACCATAGAAAGTGTTTAATAAATGAAAAAACGTCAATAAAAAGTTCTCAAACGTACATGTAATATGTCATTAAGTAGCTGTGAAGGGAAATACATGGTTCCTTAATAAATGCAAATGTTCAATTGTCCGAAATTGGCTTCAAGAGCCTCAAACCATATAATGAGTTTCATAAATGCATACGTGTCAACAAAACGTTTCAAAAAGTGCATGTTTATCTGTCATTAATTAGTAGTGAAGAGATACAAAGGGTTACTTTGAATGAGTTTCATAAATGCATAAGTGTTAACAAAACGTTATCAAATGTGTATATCTAACTGTGATTAATTAGTTGTGAAGAGAAATAAAGAGTTCCTATATACTGACGTACGCATGATTGTCACAAATTGTTGTCAAAGGACTTGAACTAGCCAATGAGTTTCATAAATCCAAACGTGTCAACAAAACCTTCTCCAAAGAGTATTTTTATCGGCGATTAAGTAGTTGTGAAGATGAATAAAGGGTTCCTATCCATTGACAACTGTATGATTGCCATAAAATCTTGTGAAGAGTCACGAATGATACACGTATTTTATAAATTCATAAGGGTCAGCAATACCTTCTCAAAGTTTCATTTTAGCTGTCAGTAAATAGTTGTGAGGAGAACTCAAATGTTCCTTTCTACTGACAAATGCATGATTGCCAGAAATTGGCGTTAGGAGTCACGAACCATACAAACTGTTTCATAAATGAAACAGCGTTAACAAGAAGATCTCAAACATGAATATCAAATGTCATTAAGTAGATGTAAAGAGACATAGAAAGTTACCTTATACTGAGCAATGCATTATCGCCAGACATTGTCATGTAGAGACACATTCCATCCACAAGGTTTCATAAATCTATAGGTTTCAAGAAAACGTTTTGAAATGTGGATATTTATATGTCATTAAGTCAAAGTAAAGACAAACAAAGGTTTTCTATCTACTGCCAAACGACCGATTACCAGAAATCGGCGCCTAGAGACACGAACCATACATGAATCAATGAAGAAACGTCAAGAAGTGGTTATCAAAAGTACATGTTATGTGTCATTAAGTAGCTGTAAATGGAAATAAATTGTTCCTTTCTACTGGCAAATGTTCGATTGTCAGAAATTGGCTTCAGGAAACTAGAACCATCCAATGAGTTTCATAAATGCATATATGTCAACATAACTTTTTAACAAGTGCGTGCGTATCGGTCATTAATTAGTTACACAGAGATACAAAGGTTTCCTTTGTACTGAAAAATACCTGATTACCTTAAACTAGCGACACAAGACACGAAGAATCAAAGGAGTTTATAAATGCATAAGTGTCAACAAAACGTTATCAAATGTGCATATCTAACTGTCATTAAGTAGTTGTGAAGAGAAATAAATACCTCCTATATACTGACAAATGCATGATTGCCACAAATTGTTGTCAGGGGACTTGAACTATCCAATGAATTTCATAGATACATACGTCTCAACAAAAGTGGATGGTTATCGGAGATTAAGTAGTTGTGAAGACAAATAAAGGGTTCGTATCTATTGATAAATGCATGTTTGCCACATCTTGGCGTGAAGAGACACGAATGATACACATTGTTTTATAAATTCATTATGGTCAGCAGAACCTTCACAAAGTTTCATTTTAGCTGTCAATAAATAGTTGTGAGGAGTAGTCAAATGTTTCTTTCGACTGACAATGACATAATTGATAGAATTTGGCTTAAGGAGTCGCGAACCATACAACATTTTTTATCAATGTAAAAGCGTCAACAAGAAGAACGCACACTTTCATTTCAGCTGTCATTAAGTAGATGTGAGGAGACATAGAATATTACCTGATGCTGACAAATGCATTATTGATAGACATTGTCGTGTACAGACACATTCCATCCACCGGGTTTCATAACTTTATACGTTTCAAGAAAACGTTGAGAAAAGTGGATATTTACATATTATTAAGTAGCAGTACAGACAAATAAGGGGATTCTATCTACTGACAAACGACCGATTGCCAGAAATTGGCGTCAAGAGACACGAACCATACCAGTGTTTCATACGTGAAAAAACGTCAAGAATAAGTTTTCAAAACTACATGTTATGTGTCATTAAGTAGCGGTGAAGGGAAATAAATGGTTCCTTTATACTGGCAAATGTTCGATTGTCAGAAATTGGGCTCTAGAGACATCAACCATCCAATGAGTTTCATAAATGCATAAGTGTGAACATAACGTTTTAACAAGTGCATGTTTATCGGTCATTAATTAGTTATGCAGAGATACAAAGGGTTCCGTTGTACTCAAAAGTACCTGATTACCATTAACTAGCCTCACGAGACACGAAGTATCGAATGAGTTTCATAAATATATGTGTCAACAAAACGTTTTCAGATGTGCATATGTAACTGTCATTAAGTAGTTGTGAAGAGAAATACAGAGTTCCTATATACTGACAAATGCATGATTTCCACAAATTGTTGTCATGGGACTTGAACTGTCCAATGAGTCCCATAAATGCATAAGTGTCAACAAAACGTTCTCAAAAGTGAATGTTTATCGGAAATTAAGTAGTAATGAAGATAAATAAAGGGTTCTGATCTACTCACAAATGCATGTTTGCCACTAATTTGCGTGAAGATTCACGAATCATGCACGTTTTTTTATAAATTCATAACGGTCAGCAATACCTTCTTAAATTTTCCTTTTGGCTGTCAATATATAGTTGTGAGACGAAATCAAATGTTCCTTTCTACTGACAAATGCATGAATGCCAGAAACTGGCGTCAGCAGTCGCGAACCGTACAAAATGTATCATAATGAAAAACCGTCAACAAGGAGATCTCAAACTTGATTTTCAACTGCCATAAAGTAGATTTGAAGAGACAAAGAATGTTGCATTATACTGACCAATGTATGATTGCCAGATATTGTCCTGAGGAGACACAGTACATCGAAAGGGTTTCATAACTTTATAAGTTGCAAGAAGACGTTGAGAAAAGTGGATGTTTATATCTCATTAAGTAGCAGTAAAGACCAATAAAGGAATATCTGCATGGACACAAATGAGATTATCTTGCTGTTGAAGCGTTGTGTACATTGAAACGTTCACCAGTACTTCAAGCACGTATTGATTTAACTTTACATTGCAATTACTATTATACAAAATGCCCACACCATTCAGCTCGATGACACAGTGCTGATGTGGACAAGAGCAGGTTAGCCACCAAACCGGATTTAATTGTGTTTACTAGTCCTGTTTTTTTTTTGTTTTTTTTTGGCGTTGATTCAGATGTTCCTGTGAATTATTTAGATAACAGTGCCAATCTGCAAACGTCTAATGTCGACATTCAAGTTATTGTCAAATTAAAAGGCACTGTAACACATAGCCTGGTTGAGGAGAACGAAGCAAAGAAGAGGAAACAACTGATGGTACTAAAATATTCCTGAGACAGATGCTTGCTAAGAATGTATGACAATTGTAGCAGTAAACAAATATTGGTTATAAGTGTTTTTGTGTATTGCACCTGGACGTTGCTGTTGTTGTTTTTGTTGTTGTTGTTGTTGTTGTTGTTGTTGTTGTTGTAGGGCTTAACGCCATTTTTCAGCACACGATAGGCTATACATGGAAATCCCCGGAAAGAACCAACGACCCACGAGAAGCTGCTGGCAAGCTTTCTCACAATCCACATTCACCGAATCTGAGACTCGAACCCACGCAGACAGAGGTGAGATGGCAGTGATCCGTAACGGAGAGCGCTTTAGACCACTCGGCCACTCGTGGCCCCGCACCTGGACGTAATGGGTCCAGACATAGTCTGCCAGTCAAGCAATTGAAATACGCGGTTGTATTATTAACATAACAACTATGATAGCCCTCAATGTTAACTATGTGAAAGAAATAATCAATGCGGAACAACACCTGTTAGATGAATTCACAAAGTAAATCTCGCTGATTGTAAAATACAAAAGCGCGTGTCGGGTTGTAGCTGTTGGTCTTAGCTTGGCTGCAGTCACAGCGACAAACATTGTAAATGCGACGATGATAATTATTATCGGGCTAAATCGATAGTAACCGCGTATCTGGTGGTGCTTCCAAAAGCATTTCAAAACGGTTGCATTCACGAATACGTGGCTATTCAGAGCTGCTTGCAGTGGCACAAATCAGTCTCAACACAATTAGTAAACTGTGTTCTGTGGCTATCGGGGATAAAACAATTAAAATGGCTGAAATCGAGATAGTTGTTTGAGGAAATGGTAAATCACAGACAATTCATGGAACAAATATGATTGATCTTTTGATCCATTCTGCCTCAGTTGTAACTAAACTATGTATGTATATCTTGGCAAACGAGATGGATTTTTCATTTACAGCTATTAGGACTTAGCATTCCTTTATCCTGATAATATAATTTCATCATGTGCTAATTGAATTCTAGTATATCAGTCGATTGAACTGTTAAATAACCGTATCATGCATAAGTGAAATATTTTTTTTTTTTTTAAATTAAGATGCATATCATTGATTCCATGAAAATAAAAACTAGATACAACTAAATTTTATAGTCAACAAACTGATTTATTCGAAGAACCGATCAATGATAGCTTACGTAACCTTCACAATATATGTCAAGGACATGTTCACGCTTAACGAAGAAATAAAATGCTAAAGACAAAACATTCAATTTGAACATATTTCTGACATCAATACAATAATTGTTAAATTATCATTTGTAAAAACACTTTTATTATGTAATTTACTTTATTTTGCTATCTCAGAATATTTTACATGGACACTATAATAAACACTTATCTAATACACAAACACAAGAATATGGTGCAATTAGCTTATATCCATATTTGCCTCCAGCTGACGTTTAGGAAACAATGAATATTGCATGTATATTGCAATCACAGATTATATCACACCCGTTTAATAAAATCAATCATTTTGATTGTTCATTAAAAAATACCTTGTCAACGAAGATATATCTTTACTTTAACATCATACGTCATGTTCATGGTTTCAGTTCATTTAGGAATCTTGACGTTGTTTTGCCCACGTGTTTGGTTACATAGCATACATATAATTGAGGAAAACAGAGGTTTACATTAGGTACATTCGATGTTACCGGAAATATTATTCTAGACTCTTAAATTTCAATTGAACAATTTGCGTTCAGAAATGTAATGCCAATGTGCGTCTCAAATCAAAAAGTAACAAAACGGTATAACTACAAATCAGATCGTGTTAACATTTTATGTTCATAACAAAAGCATTGCGAATAACTTAACTGTTCCAAATACCCCTATTGTGTTTCTATGGCATAGAGCTCAAATTAGATATCCCAAATCTTCACACCACAACGTGTTAGCCATACAATACAATAGTTAAAGGTAATGAACAAACACTTGCAAATGTAAAAATAGGTTCAAGGTAAAGCCGAATCAGCATGGTTGATCAACTTCTAAGTTCTCACATTGTGTTACTTTTAATCCATATTATATAGCTTAATCCTCAGAATACATACATATTTAAAAGTTATTGAATGTTAGCTGCATTTCAGAGTTCAGCATATGTTGATGATACATCGTCAGGTAATAGTAATGATAATTATTATAATAATGTGTCTAGTTTTCAACTAACGTTGTTTCGATGGTTTATATAATCTAATTGATCAATTTCATGTTACATGATGTTCCATGATGAAACAAAAATATATGTCGGTAGATTTCTTAAAAGAGTGGAATAATGAATTTTGTGGAAGATTTAAATGAAATCCTCATTTCGAAACCTATACTAGAAAACATACACATGACACAATAACCGATTAAAAAACGTAAATGACGAATTAGCTCCGTCTTAACCGGTAAACAGGGTATATTCAAGAAAAATAAACCTGTCAGTGATTGAATATTCTCCATAAATTATATTGTAATGTATTCTCCCTGGCAATCACTTCTTTGATTCTTCTAAATTAGACACAATTTGCTGTCTCTCCATTCATTCAATATTAAGCTGTTACACATAATTATATACATACGATATTTTTATGTATGGTTTCCAATGAACTTGAATCCATATCAAAGCTAACACTAAAATTTGCTGATACTTGACAACTGTTGATCATATAATGTAATGTAACTCATGCAGTCTTCCTATTTCTCTCACTTCCTTCCTCTCTATCCATGTCTCTCTTTGAATCCCTTTTTACTTAAACATTGCCACTAATATGGTCTATTCCCTCCTCCAAAATCTACCAGCCCCAGGACTCCGTTTAAAAACTTTAATATAAGTTTATCCAAACCTTTGACTACAACTTATATATGTTCACCTACATCATTAAGGACTGACCATTCAGTTTTCAGGGCTAGTGGAGGATAATTATTGCCCTCCACTAGTTAGAGCAACATTATTTTTAGCTATTTGGCTGCCGAAGGTAATTATAAACAACGTCCCTTCCATGACCATAGGAATCAGTAATAGAATATATGAAAATTCATCTTGAGTGTTCAATAGACGCACCTCCGATTTACCTTGACACGTTCTGTCCAAGTGCTTCACTCAAATCCTATACTGGGGCATAATTTTGCAATTTGAGTGGTGATCAAACATATGACAAAACACTCAAATACATGAAATTTTTTATATCGTGAAAAGGAGAATTTCTGCTTCTGTGTAAATATCTGCTACAGTTTTATATTTAAATTATTGCCATTGCTACTGGTTAAAATGTTATCCCATTTTAATGGTTGATGAAATATCCCCGGTATTTTAATAAAAACAAAAATTAAAAAAATAAACAAACAAGAAAACAAAGAGTCAATATATAATATTGATTTTCAAGTTCACTCTTTCTAGATGTGACCAAATCAATTCTAACATATGCGATACGATAGGCGGTAACTGCAACTACTAACAAATCATAACAGTTACCTGGCGTTTCATAATTCATGCATAACTACACATTACAAGATATAAGAAACAATAGGGTCAGTTCTGATCTACAATAACCCCATAATAGTTGCTATATTTCACAGCAATCCCTAAAATAAATGAAATTCAACTTGCATTCAGAAAATTATACATGTAAAATCATGTCCTGGTTGACATGAATGTGTCAGTTTGAACTCGTTGCAATAAAGTGTTATTGCCATTCTGTACCCTTAGTTGTCAGACACTGCATTCAGTAGCTCTCAAACCTGAGATGTAATAATGATTACAATGTATGCATCTTTAAGGTTTGACTGTGAGAAGGACCATGATTCACACATATCGTACAAACTGCAAGACATAATGGGGACAATTGCACTACCAAGATTGTGTCGTATACTACACTGAACTGCAATAAAGAACGGGAACAAACAAAAACAAACAATAGCGAGAACAAAGTTATCTGACGATTTACAAATGACGAGGTGATGATCATACCAATCATCAAGTGTCACAAAAATTCCATCATGAATTTTTGGACTAGTTGCACTCACAGAATGTTCTATTCAGTACATTAGGCTGAGAGCCAAAAGTGCATTAACTCTTAAATCTTTACAAATAATTGCGATTGAAAAGTAATTTGCTGATTAGTATATTTACAGGTGATGATCTTAATAGCCCCCAAGTCTGATGTTAATTGATAAAATACCTGCGAGACTAGCTATGATATGTAATGGCAAATACAACATACGAAGATCAGAAGAAGAGATGAATTTATCAATATAAAATCCTTGCGTGACGTCAATGATATATATTACGTTTCATAGCAGTCCATCCGTAACTGTGGGACTGTTTGAGCCGAAAATATTCCATTATAGAATGTTGGAAGTAAAAACACTTTTGCAAATCTGCATGAGCATGGTCTCCTCCAGACATATGCATGTGGTGAGTATAACATTTAAGAAATTACTTTGAAATCGATTAAAAAAACTGCTACAGTAGTGGCGCGAAAGAGTATATTAGCGATGGCTGGCTGGATCAACAGACCGACACATGTATTGTTTACTGTATAGTAAGTTATGTATATTATAATTTATATAATTTGCTTTTGTCCATGATTAGAATAGAGATTTTGCCTACCTGATTTTGTCCACTGACTTTATGTCTACATTGCCTGCATGAAGATTGGATTTGGTAAACAAACTGTTTATTAAATTTAATTTCATGGCCTCATCATGCCTGAGATTTTGCGGAATTTTCCATCAATTTTATAGACTATTCTGTAACGACATAGCTTAGTTGACCATATGTATAACTATGGGAGTTGGTAAATAATTATTCACACCTGCTTTATATCAGTCCCTTGGGAGTCTATGATACGAATTTGCAGTTGCGTTCAGTTACAATCGAAGGAGATTTTTGTGTTCTAAATTATCAGAATTAAGAAGACCTTTTTGACTTTGCCTTAGAACATTAATTTGGAACCATTGCGTACTCTTTTCAAAAGTTCATTTTGTAACATCCCGTTATTAATAAACTACTGGCACATCAAGATATGCACGGCCACTTGAATATAAGGGCAGTCATCTTTGACGAATTTCATTATGAATGTTCAATATTCTTGGATATTGTGTTTGAACATTTAGAATAAGCAGAGATTCTTCTCACTGAACCTCGTCTTTTAAATTTTCACTTTGTACTGTACGGAAAACATATATGTTGACTTTTACTTGTTAGTATCAATTTGTTTTATCTGTATTTGCTTAAAGACCTAGAGTGGCAATAACTTAAGTTGCAGAGCTATGACAGTTTATGGAGGCATCATTTTTGACAGTATAAAACAACATCTCATAAACCAGATAGTAATTTTATACTATCATCATTAATGCCATGTTTTCAGTTTAATTAGAAATTTTTAAATTATGTTCCCAAATGTTTCTTTGAAAGCACAACTATATTTAAGATAAAACACGAGCTCAGTCTCATAGCATGCGTTCAAATAAATGGAAATATGCTAACGGACTTTATTTAGAAGTGTAGCTATCAAGTATTATAATACACAAAATATCATGATTAATATACCTATTTAAAATATCTGTGAGCGCTGCGTTTCTATGGCATGGAGCTACATTTAGAGATCCACATTATTCACAATATCCTTGTTATATTTCATGTATGTAACTGTGATCGGGACATATGAAAGCAGGCCTGTCAGAATTCGTAGAAATGTCAGAAGAACAAATAAAAGGTAAAGCCATAACTGTATGGCTGAACAATGTCTAAGTATTCACATTTTGTTTTAATTTAGCTGCTATATTTTACTTCTGAGTACACATTTATAAAAGGTATCGACAAATGTTATCTGCATTTCACGGTTCAATCTATTTTAGAGACATCAAGAGGAAAGCTAAATGAAGGGTATTCACAATGTCAAACTTTGATCAGTATATATTGTTGGAAAGTAAATTCAGAGAAGCAAGTTTGAAATATTTCTCCTTTAGTTGTTTACTAATCCTGAGTTACCAAATTCCGATTCAATAGAGTATAATGATGGGAAAACGAAGATGAACCACTCTGGAGATTGACTAGGGGTGTCATAGTACCACATTGCGTCGCTAATTAAAACATCCTCATTTGAAAATTAGATCATTCACCTATTAGGGCCCAGAGTGGCCGAGTGGTCTAAATCGCTCAATGTGGGTATGTGGGAAAGCTTGCAAGTAGATTCTCGTGGGTCGGTGGTTCGTTCCGGGGTTTTCCCGGGTTCTTTCCCCACCATTAATAATGGCTGCCATGTATAGCTTATCGTGTGCTGAAAAATGGCGTTAAACCCTATAACAACAAAAACAACATCACCTATCCAACTCCACACAAACACACGTTACACTATAACCTACAGAAGGGATAGTTCGAGAAAAGAGTCAATGAAATACATTTTGATCGGTACACTATTGCACCGACAAATCGACGCTTAATAAAGGCTAAGGAAGGAAACACCTTTACACATTCCTCGCCATTGTTTGATTATGGCATGTTCACAAAACATTCTACATTTTAGTTTGATGAATTAAAATGTAAACACTATATATTTTGGCAAAATCTACTTGCTAACAGTTGTGATGATGTTAATTATGAATGTTGTTAATGCGTTCTTCATAGGGAATCATTTCCCAAGTTGTTAATATACTTTAAAACAATTGGCGGATGCTGGATACATATAATAGTAATATGCTAAGTTGAACAAGAGTCATGCAACTTCAGATGTTTGCAATCTATATTGATCGGTTGCAAGCACTGAAATGTGCTGCTATTTGACTGTTGCTGATCATGACATGCTCAATTTAAATCAGTCTCAATATAAATCGAGCGATGTACTAGTACTACTACTACTAATAATAATAATAATAATTAGTACGTGTAATAATATTAATATTAATTTATTTTCTAGGTTATCAACCTTAGTTGCTTTCATGAGGGAAGAAAATATGAAATTTTCTTCAACTCTTAAATTGGTAGATCTCAGAAGAAATCATGCTGCCTCAGCAAGAATATCTCCACTAGCAGCCTATAAATCCACGAAAGTTGGTATCACGTGATAAATACTAAATTCACAGTCATTAGAAGTAACACTAGTGGTAGTAGTAGCTGCAGTATCAGATACAGTATTAGTAAGTAGATTACGTGTCTGTGTGTTGCATATTCGATTCCTCCTCATCCTCCTCTACTAGCACTCTAGGGCGTGAGATGAAGCAATATTATCCTATTTAGTGGTTGCAGTAACAAGGACCTTAAATTATTATACCAATTCCCCATTAATAATGTTCTTAATCACTGGCAATTATCAATACCTTTTGTTGTTTTTTTATTAGTTCGATACATACACATACACAAACAATAATAAATGGGTCGGGGGCTCCGAAATTATGGGAAACATTGAGCTTCATTAGTTACATTTTAGTGACAGGCACAAGGAATTCAGAAATTGTGTAACTGTGATACAGGCCACACATGCTCCTGTTTAAAGGCCTGACTTCACCATGTGTCTTAAGAATTTGTCACATGATCGGGAAAATGCCACTTTAACTTAAATTGGTTGTCAAATGTGCGTCACTCAGAATAATGGCCTTACTAGGAATCTCTGTATAGAATTGCGTTGTCGATGTACGCATCACAACAATCTATACAGTATTTTATAATGTTCATTAGGTGCTGGAATGCTGAGGCAGCCAATTTCATACAAAATGGCATCTCTTTGAATTGGTAGCGTCTATTTGTAGTGCAAAGGCAGAAATTTCTTCTTGTGATCGCTATGTATGTGTAAGCTGCCAAAATCATTTTAACAGGTCAAACTTGGTGACATAATTTGCATCTCCAACTTTATCAATATAGTCATCTCTTCTTAGTATTGTAAATAATTATGTTTTGATGATACTGTTCACTTTTATCTTGTCAGTGCACATACGGAAATAATAATCTGGTTTCGGCACAAGAATACGCGGCGAACTACAGTTTTATTTGCTTGGTTCAATAAAGTCATTCTCCAACAGATATTCAGTTTTCTTTCTCAAACATTCCTGCTTGAAAGGATTGATCCCGTAAGGGTGCTGTTTTAAAGACTTAGAATCTACAACTTCACCATCGCAGTAGATTTTGTTCCAGTTGGAACATCTTGAAACAAATGTTCATATTTCCCATTTTAAGTGCATTAGATCAGTATAATCATGTGGCTGTAGATGTGGAAATTCATTGTCAAAATTGAAAATTAGTTGAATCAGGTCACTACAATTTGCTTTTACGTAATCATTTAAAGCGTCATTGTGTTGGCCGGAAAAAACTACAGTAACGTAATATTTGACAGAGACATCTTGATCAACATACTCCTTTAAAATATGTGCATTAAGTTTGACGATGGTATTTTTGTCTTCCTTTACAGGGGTGTTGATACAACAGGTATATGGGACAGCGAATAATTCATATATGGACAATACGGACTAGCAGAAAATGAAAAATCTCCGTTTACTTTGGCTCAAATAGGTGCATGTACATCGATGGACCCATACATCACAGACCCGAGTGCACTCTTCTTAAGTTTGCCAATGTTTACCGATATATTATATCAGTACTTATGTATGAAAGAACAACATTGACCCACACGCAAAATGGAAAAAGTTATTCTAGGTTAATGGTCTAGTGAAGTGATCACTTTTTACGTGTTTAAGGGACCCTTAACGTATTGTAAAGATGAAATCGTTCTTATCAAACAACAGCGTTTAAAATTGTCGAATTACCAAATAGACAGTCGACCTTATAAAAGGTATATCACTGAGTCTACTGAAACAGTGGGTGACTTTCACATCACAGAGCTGTATCAAATTGATTCCGTCATCTAATAAAGAAAAGGAAAGAGTTGTAAGACGGAAATATTAGTGAGACCAGCAGCTTCCATTGAGAAATATGAATTTCGCACATATGTGCGATGACTCTACTGATGTCATGTTCAGTGAAGTCGAGTGAAATTATGCGACTTGTGACCATCTCATATACACACTCATACATCAATCTGTGTACAAGTTCATCGATATTCACATATCAATGTAGAATATACGTTTCCTCTTACTTTGCTAATTGTTGTGATTTTGCCAGTAGATTACATAGGTTAAAAGGGGAATTATCAAAATCTATTGAATGTCATACCCTCAAATCTGTAGCGTAAACAGAATTTGTTTTGAAAAAAAATATACATCCCATCCTGAACACACCATATAGTCTTCGTGCTCTCACTACCGTCCTTTGATCATACTATATTATGATCCTCATGGGTGCTTTAGTAAACAAGATCCGTGACGTATCTTCAGGTCTGCGATACCGATGTTATAAGCATTTTTATCCATTCAACGTCAAATGAATAATCAAATGACAAAAATGATTTCAGCATTGTTTTCAAATGTTGCTATCTGAATAGCATAATCACAATATAGTTTCGAGAAATAATATGGTACACAGCTCTAGGTAGAAAGAAGGCTCTTGAAGCAGCAATTTCTGCAATCAGTGTGGCAATGAATCGCAGTTTTGAAAACAAGCATATAGAATAATTCGCCCAAAACCTAGAATGTGAACTCTATCAAATGGCTGAGACTGAAATAGACTAAAGAGATGGAGCTTGTCTTTTGCCAAAAAGAAGATATATTCTCTACCAACACGTCAAACGACTTGATACTGTAAAACTTCTATCAGCATAAATACAATAATTTTCAGGTTGGATGACAATGACACCGTTCGGAACTAATAGGTTACACAATACTGGTAAAATTACTGATTCCACAAGGCGAAACCATTCTGCTAAATTTAGTACGATGTGTATATAGTTAGTGTTCGTTTGTGTGTGCGTGTGTGAGTCTGGATTTCTTTAATTTCCTTCCCGGCAGATTCTTTGCGACATATTGTCACTGGTTAATATATAGAGGATCTCAAATGGGTAATGATTTAATACTGAATTTATGAAACGAGTTGAATAATGTTCAGCTTTTGCGAGCCTTGGCGAGCAAAAGCGGACATTATTCACCTCGTTTCATAAATTTAATATTAAATTATTACCCATTTGAGATTCTATTTATCACATAGTTTTTATTTCAGTGGAATTATTTAGATAGAAAGAATAACGAATAATTTCGTTTATTCTGGCAGACGGTGCAACTTTCATTTGTTGTGCATAAAATATAGTCTCAAACAAAGTTGAAATGGTAAAAGTAGATTGTACTTTTTTACAAACTATAAATCAAAGAAAAAGCTTCTATCCGAATAAACAAAACATTTTATAACGACAAAATCATTTTTCAAAACAGAATGATCAATGCGATGTGATGCTGCCACATTGTTTGATACGGTACACAGTACATTAGGCCTAGGGAACATGTTTACCCTAAAATGTCACTTTCAGAACTAAACGTTACATTGTTGCGATTTTCATGTGAAATAGGATTACTGGATGCAAACATTCCCACATTAACTGCAATGCATTTGTGACCGGATATTTCCAGTATTTGATTTGGAACAATAGATTGTATAGAAGGCGTAAACAAATTTCTATTCGAGTAGGATTTGCATCCCATATATACTGCGTAAAGATGCTGTGGTTGGATAAAGTTCTGTCAGTTAGGAGATCCATTTATGTCCTGATTCTTCTGTGAACAGATGTGAGTTTATTTACTTCTTTAAGTCAACATTTAAACCACGCTTGTATATACTGTGGTTTCTATATCTATGTTACAGATATACCGCCACCCGTCACCCGTTATCAAATAAGCAATACCCTTAGTTTTACTTCTTATTGTTGTTCTTGTCTTGTAGTTTTACGCCATTTTTCAAATGCTAATATTGTTGAACATGACATAACAAACCCCTGTGGGGGTAACATATCCATATTCTGACAGCCGAGATAATTTTTCCTCAATATCCCTTCGCGAGTCGAGTTTAAAAAATGGCGGCCAAAAATGTTCATTCAAAACAAAACATTCCAGAAGGCGGGGTTAAAAGCGATCCCAGCCAGTCGGTAAAGAGAATACTGCACAATAATTTCATGGGCTTATTTGGACCAATCAGAATCACATAAACTGATATGTTCACACGTTTAATATCAACAGAATGAAACTGCACACACCGTAGACGACGTGTATCGACTATGTGATAAACAAACATATCAGACAACACAGAATCTATATACGCCAAACTCAGTCTGTGAAACAAGCTGTAATTAGTGATCAGTAAGACTTATCTGATTCAGTGTTGAGAAGAAACTCGTCTCTTTGTATGTGACTTCATACTGACAAGGCTCAGTGCACCAATTAATTCACAGCTGGATATATGTACACTACAGCTAACATATTGTGCTCGAAATATCTCCGTTTACTTTGACTCAAAAAGTTACATGTATATCAATGGATCCATACATCACAGAAAAGAGTGAATGCTTTTGAAGTTTGCCAGTGTTGACCGATTTATTATATCAGTACATATGTATGGAATACCAACTTTGACCCATATGTAAAGTGAAAAAGTTATCCTAATTTATTATTCTAGTGAAGGTGTCAAATTTGACGTGTTTAAAGAACCCCAAGCGTGTGACTCACAACAGAAGGAAACACGTTTAAATTGCTTTTAAATAAGAACCGTTTTCAAGTACCATTAACAAAATATGCACGTACACAATAGCTAACACTTTTTGAAATTTGCTCAAACGTTCCAAACACATGAAGAGTTATGGGTCCCTCCTCTGTTTTGAAGGTGATTGACAAAAACGCGAGATCGTCAAAGCCAGTGAAGTTTCGATATTACTGTAACATATTGTTTGTTGGAACAGGTGGTTCAAGCAAAAGTCGGATTTGTCAAATGTCTAATCAAAGGCCAATCATTCTTATTAGGTGGTCCTCCTCAATGTATGCCGTTGTGTAACAAAGAGTGAAATACAGCTAACATTGCAACTACTCAAATAATGACAAAGAGAATTATATTCGTTGTTAGAAAGATTTCGTTGCAAAGTTGATGATATCGTATCTAATTCAAATCTTATGTCCAATTAAATTTTAGATGAAGACAAAGACGAAACTTTCTTTTCCTGTAGAAGGACACAATTAGTAACAGTATGATTTAAATTACTAAACAAATATTTAAACAGCTACTTCTGCTACAGTTAAATATGTAACCGCCCCGGAGAACAAAACCTTGCACAACAGAATAGGAATGTTCTTCAATTTACTGAACTAACGCCATGTTAGGACGACGTCACAGTAATTAGCTAGGACAAATTTCAATACGAAGTCCTCAACAAGATTTCAAAAATGTCATGAAAAGAGAAGAACAGTCAGCAACACCTTATGAGGCGATAATACACATGCATTGTGGATAGAAGAGAAATGAAGACGGAAAGGATTTGGAACCCATCTGCTCAATATACATTTTACTAGTGACGACCATATTGACATGAGAGCTTTGGCAGAAAAGATGACGTATTATCTCTTAAGCAGAAGAAAAGGAGGGACTGAATTTACAGTAGAAGTAAATCAAGCATTAAAGAACATATGGAATAAAAAGCTAATGACATATGGATAATTCCATTTATCTTCTTATTGTTCCTCTGAGCGTCAATCATCTCAATACAAAATACTACAACAACTCAGGATTATCGACACAGCGGGTGTCTCACATAACTGGAATAACATAGATACTCTTCTAACGACGTTAAATAAAATAATTCGACAAAATTGTCAAAACTCTATGACTAAAATACACGACATCGATCAATAATAGCAAGTCCGTTTCACAAGTGTCTCAATTTTGCTTTATACAGTGAAGTTTACAAGAATTCAAATTTGTCACTGGTTACTTTTTATGATTGGCGTGGGTAATTACTTTCGCCTTTCAAACAAACTCAAAGATAGTGCCAGCCTAAATAAATCGTTTTCAAACAAAGCGGTCAGGAAATAAAAATGCACGTTGATTTTGCATTAAAGATAATACTGAAAGTAAGGACAGCTTTGAGAATCATTTTCAAAGAATCTTGCAAAAACTTATGTGATAATATTTTACACAATTACTTGCTCTAAACTATAGCTACCTTTTTATGAGGCCTATTCAAAGCCAAATGTAGCGTTGGATATGATCAGGAAGAAATGATGCATATAAACGAAGCGAGTATGTTTGATGGAATGTTTGGAACTTCATGGACCAGACACATAAATAATTGCTAAACACAGCTGATTGAATTTCGGACCGAATTTCAAACTGACGAACTGGAAAGCATGCATGTTTCCTGACCCACCTGCCTATGATTACAAAATCCCCTTATAGACTGCCTTTAAGTTTTATAGTTCGTTTATCTATCCTCTCCTCAAAAATAAACAAAACATTTAATAGCCAACATCAATCAACACTTTAGATTATTATTTATATTAAATTGTTGTGAGAACGTCGCAACTGAAACCTAAACTTCAACCCCATTAAGTGTATTTCTTTGCACTGTTACTTCACATAATGTCCGCACCTGTGTGCTCCACATATCTAATTAATGATCTGTGAGTCAAAGGGGAAGCATACATATAGTATACAACTACCCGTTATCTGTTTGTTTTTTTTGTCATCGAATGTTGACAATGATGCAATTATGATCTGCACCTCTGTCTGTGTAACTCGATAGCCTACCACAGGCAAGTGATATCGACTGGGACAATAACACAATGATAATGTTTCATTCTGAATCCAAGATGGAATGACAAGAACTTCATTTCGAAAAGATATGTTATCTACGTTTACCATCAAATTACTTTTAAGTACGATAATGTATTAAAGTTTATTCCTAAGTGACATGAAAGTTTTCCATCGATGCATCATACAGGTTGCATGCTAGTAGGGGCAAATGCACCAAATGCCATAATTAAGCCTTGTCATAGAACAGCTGACCTATAAGATAGCCTAATGGGTTGACATTATGATAAAATATTATCCTTATTATCCGGATTCTATTAGATTCTTGTTTAAAGCATGTGTGTTATAATGTAGCTGAGTAGATTTAATTAGTTCACGAAAATATATTCAGTCTCTATTAATCTGTCTTTTCCACCGCGTCATTTGGTCTGGCAGCAGAATAATCGTTCAATACGAAACATAAAGAAAGCAATAATAAAATGCCCATAAGGTAATTTTCCATCAACCAACAAGCAACATCTCTCTCCCTCTCTCTCTCTTGATTGGCCTGTCAGCATAGTAGTTTTACTACATAGTCTGTCTCTCTCTCATTGTGTCTCTCCTGCCCTATAGCCTGGTATGTCAGAATATAAATTTGTCAACATTGACAAACTCTCTGTGCCTCTCTCTCTCTCTCTCTCTCTCTCTCTCTCTCTCTCTCTCTCTCTCTCTCTCTCTCTCTCTCTCTCTCTCTCTCTCTCTCCCCTCTGGAGTTATGAAATGATAAAGGTTATACTGAGACAGACCAAAGGAAAAGTTAAAGTGAGTTAAAAGTATACGATTAAGCAAAATATCCGTCGGTAGTACTATTAATTAAAGCAGAATAATGACTTAGAAGAATTGTGAGCTCAGCTAAATAGTTTAATTACTTCTCATTGCTTCGACATTTCCCTTACTTTATAGCAATACTGATTACCACACATTAGCAGGTGCGTCAATGTTTGACCGTTCGTTCTTCAAGACGTTAACTGTGTGTTTAGTGCTCTGTTTTATTTCTCTGAAACACATTTCGGAAACGCAAAAAGAATTTCCAGCATTGTGAATAAAATAGCAAATAATCGTAATAATTATAACACAGATTCAATGGTATGAAGTCTTCCGAATAAAATACACTATCCAGTGTGTTCACGTGTCATTAGTCTTGCATGGATGGATGTGCGATAAGTCTTGATGTGTCGCAACGATATAATCCATAATGCCCATGACTAAATTCACAGTAATAAGAATATAGTTTCAATCCAGTCAAATGAGTAATGAATCGAATGAATGATTTAAATAATTACTCTCAAATTATATCTAAAACGCAACTCAAAGCAAATCCTCTCGACTGATTTTTAAAAATAATGAACACATTATTTACGACTTCGACCGAATTGCATGAAACTTATATACCTTGGAATTCGTACAAATGTATAATTATCAGTTGTAAACAAAGGTCTTGTGTTTTGCTCACATTCTTGTAACTAATTCGTGAATAATCAGTGCACCATCTACTTTTCAAGTGAAAAATCAAGAACTTAAGTTTGAAATCCAAAGAAATTTCTTGTTTACATTTGATGATTATCTTAGAGTAAGATCTATTGTCATTTACAAAAGTTAGGTATATTATATGTTCTTTGCCAATAACTGTTAAAATATACAATAATGGACACAAGTGAAGCACACAATATAGAGATACATGACGGTAAAAAAATGTAGAAATGCTTTGTTTCTAATTAACTTGATTGTTTT
>JAECUM010042708.1:0-19703 GCA_016617855.1 Megalonaias nervosa
GGAAAGAGGATTCATTGGAAGCAAAAACACAAACAAGATAGCAAATTCGATTTTATTGAGTATGTTTATCAGAATTTGATGTTTTCTTTTATTTTTACAGTATTCAGAAAGTTTTAACAACATTCATGAAATGCTATCTCAGAACCTCTTGATTATAACAATGTTGCCCCGTAAATACACCCCCACCCCCACTCCTCAAGCCATTTGCGGCTTCGCCGTTCAGTTTGCCTAATCTTCAATCATATACTACCTGCTTGCCCGAGGATAATTATAACAGCAGATAAGAATCCATGAATAGTGAATAAACTAACTACTGACGGTTTAAAGATTCATACTAATGAACGACTTTGTAAATTTGTTATTGTAGGTAAATCGGGTAAAATTAGGATTTTGTTCAATGAAATGGCATTGTGTATATATATATATATATATATATATATATATATATATATATATATATATATATATATATATATATATATTCATTAAATATAAGAATTAACATTCAGTTAAAAGTTTGTGATTGAATCAAGCGCCTAGGCGGTTCAGCGTATTATTTAAACACACACACACACACACACACACACACACACACACACACACACACACACACATATATATATATATATATATATATATATATATATATATATATGTATATATGTATGTTTAACATGTCAATACGTGTTCGAATCCCCGTGAGGGCATTATTTTATTAATTTTTTTCAAGTCGAATTTTGAAGTATTGATATGCAATTTGTTCTAACGTGTTCTAGTTTTTAATGTATTTTTTAAATTATTTTTTTTTGGAAATGCATATTATTTTATTTTCATAAACGTTCTGCATTTTTAATTACGAAATAATATTGAAGCGATACGACAAAAAAGCGTGGCGATGTACCTATTCTGAGAACTCATAGGCCGTGTTTGTTTCTGAAGTGATCGCGTCTTCGCTTGATGTTTATATATACGTGCATTTAAGAAATTTTGATGCAATCTTAAAATTGCACACCACTACTCTTAAAAGCGATAATGCTAACTGTTTTGTCTTGGTATTACATTAAATAAAAATCTCAGATATCGGCATGTATTATGTGATATATATTTTTAAAAAATCGTATCGATTGGGAATCGAACCAATGACCCATTCTTGATAGATAAGATTTTAAAAAGCTTACAATGGCATGCATTTTAATGCGAATCATTTCAACTGCAATACATATAAATGGGTATACCTTATCTTCCTATAAGTTCACCAATGTTTATAACTGTTATCAGTTAACTATCGAAGGTCAGTACGGAGAAGCAGAGATCAATAATTCAATGTATACGTTTTGACCAAATGTAAACAATATTTATATTGAAATTGTAAACATTTCTTAATTTTATTACAAGAAAAACGTATAACCCGCGGCCGTAAAATATCGCCTATTTAGCACGATTTACCTGTACGTGTATTACATATGAACAGATTTCCAAAAATGGCTTCCTTTACTTGGAATTAAATTATATTTGTGCATAGGTAGCTTTTCAAAGTCTGACGAATACAGTTGGATAGTTGGGAGCAATCAAGTTTCCAAAAAGCAAGCAAACTCTCTTAAGTTTTTGCTACATTTAAACCTGCATTATGTGTTATTTGTTCAAAATCCCGCAAAGAGAAAGGGTGATACGGAGCGGAAACCATATGTATTGTCTATTAGGCCTTGATCACAAAATATCACATTCAGCATGAACGTCAAAAACTGGAATCGGCTCTCTGAGCATAATCTATAATGTGCAAATTTATGTGAAGTAATTTCAAAATCCCCCGAGACGTAAGGAAGATATGGATCGGTCATGAACTATATTCAATTTGACTTCAAAATATTACATTGACTTTGAAACTTGCGCTCTGCAAATCATCACGTTATGATGAACATTTCAAACCAAAGGTAATACGTCTGCCGATTCACCAAAGTGATAGGATTCGTAATCTGCCCCCCTCCATGCTAACTATAATAAAACAACAGTATGTTCAGAATATAGGATACATTACAAACGTGTTCCACATGTATAATGAAGCACTTTACTCATCTTTTAATAACCACTTTTACGCGAAGTTTGTACGTTGAATTTTATCTTATCAACTTTGGTCGATTTGAACCATACACTACCGGTGTATCACGCGGTGAAATATAATGCAATGAAATCTCGCTGGTGGGTATTGCTTGTTCCGGTCCAGGTCAAATAATAACTGCCAATCAGGAACTAGTGTATCTTATTCTTTGCGTGACAAACAGAAAGTACTAGCAAAGGCACGGGAAAATTCGCACTAAAGCCATTGATATTTAGTATTTAAACAGAGACTCTAAGAGCTGCGATTGCGTGAATTGTGCGAAATGTGTACGAATTTGCACACTTTGGAGAACGGTGATGCGCAAGAACTCCCGCAAATTAGTTGAAAGTCCCGCATATGAAAATGTGCTCGGCAAAGTATAGAATTTGTGTGTAACCGTTCTTGTCACGATATGTGTTTTTCTGGTAGGCACACTGTTAACACATCTGGGTTCTTGAAGCTACACATGAATGGTTGTCAAACTAAATTTGATGCCCTGGAATAAGTATTTTGGCGTAGTTTGAACCTTTCATGAGCATGTTTAGCAATGCGTGTTTAAAATGTGGGCTATCTAGAAAAACCAAAATGTGTTATTGCCGGTGTGGTTCTTTTAAGTTTTCGTTCGTGAAATTATTGTCAAGTGATAGTGAAAATGACATCAATGTTTAAGATTATGAAGTATATTGGATTATTGGAGCTGGGAAACTGTTAATGGAGATACTAGTCAGTGATGATCCCATACAAACTGTGTTCAATACGATTTAGAAGTACATGTTGGATGGACGAAAATAGACGGCATGACGGTCAATCTACCTTTCAGCCGTATTTCTACATTCAATATAGAAAGGGCAGAATACTGAGCATACTTAAAATACAGACAATTTAAAAGTAGAATGCAAGTTTCATTTATCAATCAATTTAGTCGTGAGGATCATATGAAACGAAATCATATATCCATATCATAGTTAAGATAAAGTAAAAAAAAATAGGGATGAAAAAATGAACTTAAGAAGTAAAGATATTTATTTGAATAACTCTGTCTGCACAATCACACAATGGCATTGATGCATCAAAAACCCTAATACGGCTATATGGAATAGAAACGAAATCTGGCATGGTAATCAGTAAACTACTGATTCAAGAAAGTATGTTTATGTTAGTGAAAAATCCTATTTTGGAGCAGATGTATCCAAAAGATAATATCTGGCAGGAAAATTGTAAGCCACAAGATCAGTTTCCCAACATCTTCAAGCTGAAAAAGCTAGCTATGCACACGCCCCTTCAGAAATAAGTAACAGAGTAATACTTGTACAAATGGAGCTAACATCTTTTAAAGATTTTGATTTCAACAGAGCCCTAAATAAGTTGAGTAGGAAGAAAGAGAGATAGATATTGAAGTGTTAGGCAAATATTGAACTATATCCATTTCCTCTTCTCCCTTCTTCTTTCCTACTCCATCCTACTTTCAGTGACAAAAGGTGAAACCATCCTTTAGGTAAAATCCTGGTGGCATCTTTCCTTAAATTGTGCATGGGGAACAAATTTGGAATTTCTCTTTTTATGCAGGTATATTTAACCAGTGAATAATAGTGCTGATGGTATAAATAAAATTAGCACAGTATCAACAAGGAGGCAGATTTTAAATAGATCAAGTTTACAGCATTGTGCAAAAAAAAAATATAAAAATTATAAAATAGGGTGTTGTCAATAGTTTTCCTTCTTCACTAACAAATACATGTACATGTGGCCACAGCAGTCTTTTGCATCTGCAGGAAAAACAATGTGATAAATTGTATTGGTATTAATCCCCATTCCCATGCCCGGATTTGATCTAGATGATATTTTCTTTGCACGAGGAAATTGCTTTATTTCTTCACTTTTGAAGATAACATATTAATGTCTTCCAAGTTTAAGTGAGACATGAAATTGGTAATAAGATGCGTTTAGAGCATTCGTGCCGTGTAAAACAAAGGCCTGGTGGCTAAAGTGAGTTAAATGAAGCCACCATCAAATAGCCTCAAAAGCTGAATAATAATGACAACTAACAGGTAGTCTGTTTGAGAGTATCTTCGTTTTCTTGACATCGATGAGACTTGCATATAAATGTATCATAAATGTATTCCTATTTGAAATCTGCATACTGAATATACATCCAGTATGTCAACATACATAGAAGGGCACCACCTACTTTCCAAAGATGGAAAGGCCATCAAGTTCATATGTGTATCGGTATGTATCGTACCGCAGGCTGTGTATCGTGAATCGTATCGATACGCTGCCCTTGTTTGTCGTTTCCCCCCTATAATGATACATGTCAAGAGGCCCTAAAAGATGAAAATAAAAAAAAGATACTCTTGAATTGTAATACATTAAAAATTGGTAGGATGTTAACAGTCTTTGAATTTCAAATGGATAGATTGCTATGTTCCAGATCTCATTAAAACACTTGTGTTCCTTACCGCTTTATAGACTTGACTATCATAATTCTCATATCTACGGTTTGTTTCAGTATCTACTAAAACACAAGACTAAAAATCTTTCAAAACACAGCGGTTCTTCTAATCCTTTGAGTACGAACAACCAAGCAATCCCCCCCCCGAACACAACTCCTTTTCTTTCTCTATACTTTTTCCCTACTTCCCGTGGCCTGGTGGTCAGAGCGTCCGTCTCGAATGGGGGAGATCACGGGCACGGACCTCAGCCGAGTCATATCAAAAACTTAGAAAAATAGTACGAAAAGCTGCCTTGCTAGGCGCTCAGCATGAAGAGGTTAGTGTTAGGACTGGTCGGCCATGAGTCTGAATAATGTGACTGGGTGGGACATGATGCTACATGTCTGTGGCATGATGCCCCAGTGCTGAACATCACTATAAAATGACATACTACAGACATCGTATCAATATGACTGAAAACTTATTAAAGTTACGTTAAAAATCGAAATCACACACACGCATACACACAAACTAACACTTTATACAAATGATAAAACAAGCACTGATTAGATTGGTTGATTAGCTTTTGTACCGGAAAATTCGGACCTGTACCGACTTTATCTGTCCTTTCCAGCAAGAAATATAGATAGCTGCACCACCCTAGCATAATCTCTAAGGCACACAAAAGCACTAATCACTGAGAAAATGCAATTTTCTATAAGGCTGAAGATATGTGCATGGCTCATTTGGATCATGTTCCTATAACGATGGTCCTATAATGTTTAAGAATGTAAGGTAAGAAAGTTGGTATTGATTTTTAAAAACAATTTTTCTTACGCAGCTCATGTGCGAACACATCACATTTTCCAATCTAGTCTTGAAGACTGCTCCAGTGGCCTAGTGGTTAGAGTGTCCGCCTCGGATGCGGGAGGTCGTGCGTTCAAAGCCCGGCCGAGTTATACCAAAGACTTATTTAAAACTGGTACTAACAGCTGCCTCGCTAGGCGCTTAGCATTAAGAGGTTAGTGTTAGGACTGGTCGGCACGGTGTTAGTATAAAGTGACTTGCGTTGGACGTCATGCTACATGTCTGCAGCATGATGCCGAAGTGCTAGACATCACTATAAACTGCAGACATCGTAGCAACATGACTGCAGAATTGTTATAGCTACTTTAAAACTCCATAAAGAAATGTTCTATAAAGAAATGATTCAGCCTTATGTAATAAATACTATTAAATCAGAATTGAATGTTGAATAGCACTTGTGCTTCATGTGTCTGTTTAAAAAGAGTTTTCAAATTTAATATTTTATCTGCTAAATAATGTCAGGTATACTAAGCCTTATTTGCACATGAACATTTTCCTTTCCTCCACATGTCCCCACTTTTATTTCGAATTGTTTATTGTCAAATGTGCTATATTCACATCACACCTTTCCAACCATGCTAGTTTAGCACGAAACTATTTGAAGGTTCTGATACTATTCCCCATATGACAACATTCTCCCAAAGTACTTCACAACGCTTGGATGGCTATCTTGGTGCTGCAGTGCTTCACTGGAAATTGAAAATTAGGAGTCCAGGACTTCTATTTGTTTTAAAAATAGGAGTCCCACAAGCAAAAGTTGCAGCCCCCTCCCAGAAAATTTGGAACTTTGCAGATGAGAAGAGGCAGTGGTCATCATTGTGTTTAATTTTCCACATTCTTTACAGCACTGACATATCACTCTTGTTTCTCTACCAGAATGAGATTGAATTTTCTCAATCATAGCTAAGGAAAGATCTTATTTTAAATGTTAACCCAGGCATCACACACTTTCTTAGACCTGTCTAATTTCCCATCCAAACTATCACTTCGAGAAACTTTAGCACTCTTCAGAATACTTTAGCACTCTCCAGAATCTTCCCACAATCTTTGTCAATGTGCAATTTAACCCTCAAATACTTATGCAAATTTGTCAATCTGATTAAAATCAGATCTATAATATTATACATGAAGATCTGACAACGACCACTTAAAGGTCATGGCCTGGTAACCCCATGTGTGCTGAACGATGTGATTCACTTTCAAATTCACAAAATATTCATTTCCATTAGCTGATGCAAAGGTCACCAGAACATAACCCTTAAGTGGTCATTGTCAGATCTTCATGTAGGACAGTGGAGACCTGATTTTAGTCTGTTGGCCAAAATTGTATTTTGTCAAGATCTCTACATGTCTTGATTTCGAGGTCATTTACACTACTTGTTTGGTTTCACTTGGAAATGAACACAATAATGAAAGCTTATGTTGTTCATTTGATACACTCTTATAAGTAACACAAGTTAATCATGTGGTTCTTCAAATGACAATTTTCTCTGAACATTGTATTACATGCGTCGCACGTGAATGGATTATCTCCAGTATGTATCCTCATGTGGCCCTTCAAATGACTACTATGACCAAACATTATTACAAAAGTTCACATTTGAATGGTTTATGCCAGTATGTATCCTAGCAGCAGGCAGGGTGAACCCTACAACTTTTTTGCTCGAATCCGTGAACAAAAACATAAGGTTCCTACGAAGGCTGAAAAAACAATGTCAGTAACTCTAAACCAAATCCTCTAACCGAGATTATTTCCATATAGTTAAAAACGAATGATGAATCGTTTGGGTTAGTTATTTTTGTTATTTTATTTTTGACTTTTTGTTTTTTATTTTATAGTGCGTTTAGTTTACTCGCGGGTCAATTAATTTTTGTCGGCCACTCTGCCTGCTGCTGTAAATTAAACAGCCAGTATAAATATTATTAATAATGGTCGTTATTGGCGAACCTCACTCTGCTAGATTAGCAAGAGAGCAATTAGAGGCAATTAGAAAATATTTACCCACCCGTGATGCTGTCAAGCAACAATTACAATCACGTCAGGAATCTCAAGCCAAATTTGAAGAGGATACAAAACAATTAGTTAAACCTATTACAGAGACAACTAAACCTCTTCTTCCTGTTTTAGAGCAAACCGCTGAGGCAACTGGAAAAATAGCAGAAAGAACAAAACAGACAAAAAGAATTTTACGTGGACTTCCAGCTGAAATTGCTGCTGCTCAACCAATTTTAACCAATACCAGCAGCGCCATCAGCCCCTAAACAAAAGATTCTTACAATGAGTAATGATGAACTGATGGATAAATTTAATGAAAAGACTATTAATGTAATTACCAACATTAAAAACTTTGACCAATTATCCGAATTTGCTGCGAGGGGTTTTAGTCAAAGAGATAAATTATTAAAACCTGAATATAATAAAGATATTAAGACCCGTGAACAATGGCAAAGAGTATTATATCGCATACGTGCTAACGTTGAACTAATTAAATCTGATGATCCAGTATATAACGATTATGTTAATGTCTTTGATTATTATATCGAATTATACAAGGAAGAAGCAAAACAACGTGGAGAACAAAGAAAACAAGCGACAGAAGAAAAAAGAAGAGCAAAAGAGGAAGAAGTAAAACAACTTAAAGAACAGAAAGAACGAGAAAGAGGAGAAAAAAGAAGAGCAAAAGAGGAAGAAGCAAAACAACTTAAAGAACAGAAAGAACGAGAAAAAGAAGAAAGAAGAATAGCAAAAGAGGAATAAGCAGCAGCAAGACCAAAACGAAAATATACAAAAAGAACACAAGCTGCTCCTCCCTCTGAAACATTGGAATTACCAACACCATTACCACCATCACCACAACCATTATCATTACCAACACCAAAGGAAGAAGTAAAAGAATCAAAATATTGGTCGCCAGCCTCACGGAAAATTCTGGAAGAACAACAATCATCTTCATTACCACCGTCATCAGAGGAAAAAAACAAAAAAACAAAGTGATATGGAAGAAGCAATTGAATCTTATAGAAAAGGATTTAAAAAACGGCTGATAGAAACGAATGACGACATGGAGGATCTGATGCGACGATTTGTACTAGAAAAAAAGGACAAAAGTAATAGAACCTTTTTACAAAAAAGAATAGAAGAATTAAAAGAACAAAAAAAAACGTATAGAATTAGGCATAAAAGAATCTTATGATATGGGCAAAGAACCTTCTACTGGAAGCGGTTTCTCTACCGGAGGTGATTTTACTCTATGGCCTAATAACGTTATCTCTGACGTTGAACGTCTGGAGATTCTCATCGGAGGAAAACGAGCTGGTAATAATTCTCCAGAAATAATTAATGAAGCAGCTGATATTTGCAGACGGTTATTTACAGGCGGTATCATGGACGTTGATGTTTATCAGTCTCTTATTAACGAAATTGCCGATGACTACTACAGTGACTGAGTACGTAATTAAATACAATTACTATAATAAAATGATTGTACATGGTACTCAACGTGGACCAACCATGGTCAGGGTAATAAACTTACGATTACCAGTATACAAAACAACCTACGGAGATGGACTAGGTGATGTTGTTCAGGGTCTATTTAAAAGGATAGCCCCAAAAGCAATACCGATCGCAAAGCAGCTGGGTATGAAAGCTAATTGATGTTGTTCGTGAAAAAGGTATTGGTGCTATGGGTAATCTCGCTGGTAAAGCATTTTCAGCGATCAAAGATAGACTAGCACGATTAATACGACGAAAACCTCAACCACCAGTAAAATTACCTAGTATTGAAGTAATGCCTGCAAATGTCAGTAAAATAATAAATCAAGTTGCGAATCAAAAACTAGCAGAGTTAGCTGATGTACCAATGTCAGAAAAAGAAAAAAATATACCCGCTAGTCTGATAGCAGGAAGTGGTCCTCGTTTTAGACGATAATAATTATAATAAAGATGTTCAAGCGCATATCTGATCCCTTATTTGACATGGACGCACCGGTACTCAAGGATGAGTCTGTGCGTCATTATCAATATTATTCTTATGACGCTAGAATTCCAGATCAGCGTGGACGAATTGAACTACAGGTTCAGGATACAAGTAGGTATTTCTTACCCGCTGAGGCTTTTATTGAAGTAGAAGGTGAAATTTTAAATAACGTTGCCCCTGCAGCACCTGTAGCATATGGAGACGATGTTAGTGTCGGTTTTGTTAATAATGGTATTATGGCGTTATTTGATAGCGCAACGTACATGATTGACGGAAAATATATTGAATCAATTCAGAAAGACGTTGACGTTGCAAGGACAATACTTGGTCTTGCGCGATACAGCGACGATTATTCAAGATCAGCTGGTCCATCTATGATGTTTGTAAACGATACAACTGATTCTCCAGAGTATCGACAGTATGATATAGGACGCCCACAAAACCATGCTAGAAACGCCGGCGCTGATGTACAAAATATAATTATTAATGTAGATCCAGATTTTAACTTAGGATTTAGATCACGTCGAGCAATGTTGCGTGGTGGAAGAAGAGCATTTTCATGTGCCATTCCACTATCACATATCTTTGGATTCTGTAGAAACGTCAGAAAGGTTATTTTTGGAGCCAAACGTACGGTTGTACTTGTACGATAAGCAACTGACAATGATGCAATAGGGCGACCCGCTGGTGATGCTGGTAAAGTAATTCTGACAAAACTTTCATTGTGGATGCCAGTAATGACTCCATCAATAACTGAAGAAGATCGGTTACTTGCTTTTATGAATCAAGGTGGTAAATCAGCGTTGTCATGGTTAACAATGACCACAGATGCTATCCAGAGTAATATTAATGGTTTATTTACATGGCAAATAGCTTCTCAGCAAGGTGTTTCTGCACCACGACATATATTTATTTTATTTCAAGATGCTGCACGGGTGGATAATTAACTACGTAGTATTATGATATTTGACAATCTTGGTGTTTCCGAGGTTTCGTTGAGGATAAATGGACATCAAGAACCATCCGAAGATATTTTATTAAATTTCGATCAAAATCATGTAGCACGTGCATATCATCGATTGATGACGTTCATGGGACGTGATCAAAATATTGATACTGGTTTACAAATATCACAATTAGATTTTACAACTTTATATCCAATTTATTACTTTTCGCTCGAACATTTAGATTTAACCAGACAGTCAGTAGTCGATATACATTTTCGAGCTAGTGTGACAATAGGAGTAATTGCCAATTACAGAGCAATTGCTGTCATACTCAGCGATAAATCAATGTTACTTGAAGGTGTTGGTGGACGAATGAGAGTCGCTGATGCTCCAGTCGAAAATATGTAACACATAATTAGATCATCTATGATAATTATAATGTCATATAATCACGTTAGTGTTAGTCTGACTCCTGGTCAGATTAAAAGGATACAATCAGCATCAAACAATAACTGTGGATTAAAAATATTGCTAAAGAAAGAGCAGATGAGCGGTTCAAATAAATTATCTCTTACAGAACGTCAGCTCAGGCATTTCAATGAAGCCAAAAAATCAAATAAATGTATAAAACTTAATCTTTCTGCGGGTGCCATTAAAGATATCATTAAGACGGGTGGTATATTTCCACTTCTTGCTGCTATACCAGCATTAATAGCCGCTGCAGCCCCAGCTGTTGCAAAAGCAGCTGCATTAGGCGCTGTTGGAACCGCTGCTGGAATGGCATTAAAGAAAGCAACAGGAAAGGGAATTAAAAAAAGGGAAGGGGTCTAAGATTACCAGGGACTCCACATTTATGGTACGGAAAAGGCCTAAGATTACCAGGGACAGTTTACTAATATCTCCTATGTCCAATTTTGATTTACTAGATGCTGCTAAAAAATTAAAAATTAAAAATTTTAGAGGAGTTTCCATGAGAGATCAATTACCAAAAAAACCAAACAATATTGAAACCGGTATTATTAATCTCGATAAAAACTCTGGTCCATGCACACATTGGGTTGGATATGCAATTGATCCACGTGGAATTATTTATTTTGATTCATATGGACTAGCTCCACCAAAAGAATTCTTAAACGATATTAGCGGCTATCAAAGTACTCCAATATGGTATTCAACGTTACCAACACAAACATTAACTGATCCACCAATATGTGGTCGAGAAGTACTTAATGTACTTGATGCTGTATCAAAATCAACAAAATCACCTCACAAAGTCGTGTTTGAATATACTACGTTGTCACATTTAAACAGATATCAATAAATAATAATGGTGGATATTTATGGAAGATCTTCTCGTGGTAAAGGTCATCAGCAAGCTGATTTATCTAAATACGCAACTCTCGATCAGCTCAGAAATGAGATTGATGATTTATTAAACATAACCAGTGTTGATCAAAATGAAGTAGTTGTTTTTCAGGATAAACAAGGACGATTAAAAACTAGTAATATACAACTACCAGATGCACTTATACGAGCTCCTAATGCGGTGGTTAATAATATAGTTACTTTTACTGATCAGGGTAAAATACAAGATTCCCATACGTCAGTCAGCGATTATATTAAGAAAGCTGGTGATTCGTTCACGGGTCACATTATTATGAATGAAAATAAAATTATAGACCTTGGAAACCCAGTCACAGATACAGACGCCGCAACAAAGAAATATGTCGACGATCAAGAATCTAAATACGTATTGGCCAACGGCGGTATAATGCGTGCATTTCTCAACATGAATAATAATGGTATTAACAATCTTAGAACACCAGAATTTGATTTTGATGCTGTGACGAAGAAAAATGTAGACGATAGCAACATCCCTTTAAAAAAAAAATCAATGACGAAATGACTACACTAAATAATACTTTTTCCAGACATGTAGAAACGTTCTTAAATTTTCGTAGAAATAGAAACAAAACCATTAAAGATTTTTTTGTCGAACAACCAACCGTTGACATAAAACTCTCCGACGTTAACATGAAACTCAATGATATTGTCAGTGGAATACCTAATATTGTTCAAAAAACTAATCTGATTAAAATTCCACACGGACAAATTAAAAATGTCGTATATACAGTAGCATCGGGATTAACAACATGGTCACAGCAAAATAACACTATCAAATATACCGCGGAGGTTACTGGTGTTTATAGACTGTCTCTCTTTAGCTCTGCAAAGTTTAAAATTTATACTACAACATTTCCGTGGCGTCATTCAACTGATGCTTTCTCTGGAGTTGTGTCTATAGTGTTAAATAAAGATGCTGAAGAAATATTTTTACTGGAAGCAGATGATCAAACAATAACCGCAACGCCTTACTGGTGGTGTTTGGAATTTGTAGCTGAAACACCACAATTAGTCACTTAATATAACAATAATGGATCAACCTCAGTCTCACATCGACGTTCAACGTTACAGATGCAATCAGGTATGTGAGCGTCTGACTAAACTAAATAATTTTATCGACTATTATCACACGAAAATAAAAAAATACAAAAGGCGTATAGTTGTCATCGATGTAGTTGTTTACTCCGTTTCTGCTGTTATTGCTGGAACAGGATTAATACTATCAACATTGACGATGACAGCAACTACTGTTATAACCATCATTGTTTCAGCATCAACGACTATTGCTGGTGTTCTCGGTATTATAGCCAAAAAGATAGATACCTGTACAAATGCTAAATTGCACGATTATATGATTAAATTACATACAGTGGCAGATTCATGTTCTAAACTATCTTTGTATATTTCTTCGTGTGTCAGTGATGGTGAAATATCCGATACTGAATTCGCGATGATAATGAAAACCTATGATGACGCTTTTAAGGTGACCGCTAATGATTTTAACGAATTAAATAATAATGATAATAATAATGACAGACAGGGAGTTACTTCAGCAGATCGTCACTAATACGACTCCGTCAAAAACCACTATGATATCATTAAGTTCGACCAATCCGGAATTTAGTGTCAATTTTCCAACATCAATTCCTGCAAAAGAAATAGCATTAGCACAATTGCGAGTTTATTATAGCTGGCCAAATATTAGATCAAAACCATTTGATGAACTACAGCCAAATAATTCATTAGTATTCGCCAATAAGAATAAGCCTGATGGAACTCCTGACTGGCAAGTAGTTGCTATTCCAACGGGCAGTTATCAAATAGAACAGATTAATGATGAGTTCCAACGCAGAATTAAATCTATTACACGAAAAGAATCAAAAATAGCAATTACCGTTCACGAGCCAACATTATCAGCGGTTATTGAAATAAATTCCCCTGATTATTCTGTAGACATTTATCAAAGTTCGATTAGATCAGTATTAGGATGGCCTGAAGTGCTACCGGTTTATCAAGGACCACCAGAACCACAACGATCTGAATTCCTCGTAGATGTTGAAAAATTTATAAAACTTCCAGAATATCGAAAAACTTATCCGTTTATAGAGAGTCAAGATGCTTATCGTGGCTGTGCACAGTATACTCATTTTATAGATTTCGTTCGGGGTAAAGGTACAACAAGAATAGCAACAATTATTGTTGAAGAAATTAACTCAAAATCAAGACCAATTAAATCTGAACATGGACGTGTACTTAATGATCTAAGAAATTTATTTTTCAGCATCAGCACTTCCTACAACGATGACTTAAAAAAATCAAATAATTGAAATAATACAACATTTGAATCAAGTTGCATCAGACTTAGAATATGTAAATAAGGCTATCGTTGATAGAGAAAAAACATTAAACGTACCGGCAGATAGATTTCTTAGTATTTATATAGTTAATGAAGATGATCCTATTCAGCGTGTAAGCTATAAACGTTTATTTAAAACAGTATTTCTTAAATATTATGGAATCACAGAAGAACAGCTACCAACATTTGTAATTCCGGGATTTAACTCTGAGGAGCTAAAGAAGTCAGTTAATGATCTTATTGATGAACACTTTAAAAGAATATGTGATTCATGGGAAAAATTAATACCTACACCAACTATTCTTAAATATAATAATGATCCACATGGTGGAGGTCGCCATATCTCACCTGATATTGTTAATATAACATCTACGATCGCGGTCAATCTAGTATGTGACGTAATTGATGACAGCTATCAAGTAGATCTTTCAAAGTCTAACCAGGCCCAACAAGGGTATATATTATATGCATTTAGTCCTCAAGTACCGCCCGGGTGGTTAATTGTATCTGAGCCAATTAATCCAATTTATCTACGTGTACATAATCCATTATTGTCAAGAATAAATTTCAAACTTACTGACCAGGCAGGATACATTTTGGATCTAAGACAAGAATCACTTAATATTAATTTGTATATACGCTCGTAGAACGTCTGAGTAAATAATCAGGGGGAAAAAATAATCTGATGGGTAAATAGGTACTCTAATTCATAAAATTATTAAAAAAACATGGTTTTTACCCCTGGGGTTTTTACATTCAAAAACTCAAAAATTTAACAGAAAAATATAAAATGTGCTGGGGATTTTGCTCTCAAACAAAATCAGAAAAATCATTAAAATTTAATTTAATTTTTTTAAAAATATATTATAATATCTTTTTTTTCTTAAATAACGTTAATTTGATCAATGTGTTTTGGCAGGTTCAATTCCTATTACACATGTAATAAAGCGAGATAACTCTGCCCCCCTCCGCAGAGTAAATTGAACGATTATTTCCCTTACTACTACGTTCGATTTACAGACAACAAATACTTCTTGTTTTTCGTTAATTATTTAGTGACTTATTTCTTTTTCTGTAGATGATTAGCTGTTAGTAAAGCATCAATTTGTAACAGAGAGGGATATTGATGCATCTTTTAACTCTGATAACCTTAAATTCACGTCGGTTTATACGAGTTCGTAAAGTTATTTTTAGCTCTAACACATGTATTTTGACCTTAACGAACGATAACTCATACAGAAAATGTAATGTGCGATTATTTTATACAGTATATTTTATAAATCATATTTGTAAATTAAGTAAATCTACGCTACAGTTGTACAATAACTGTGATTTTATTCAGTATATTGGTCGTACGTAATTTGTCTGCTTATTCAGTGTTGGGTTAACTACATAATAATTTTAAAACGTCTATATGTATGAATCGGAAAATGGCTCAGTGGTATAGTGTTGGGACTATGATACTGACGACGATGCCATTTTATAAGGTTGCGGAGCTCAGCTCCAACGAATTCAATACCCCTCATCACGTTAAACAACGTGGTGAGTGCGTTTTGCATTTACCCCTTGGTTTGATTTGGTGGGGGGTTTATTGAATTCGCAATACAGAGGTCCCTAAAATAATCAGTAGCATGCCTGAGCTCTCTACCTCATTTGAAAGACCCCCACAAGGAAACATTCAGAAAGAATGCTAACCAATAGAAACAGAACATGGGGTGCCAATAACGGTCATAAGAAAGACATCATCATGCAAGAAAAGGACTCCATGAAAGACACAAAGGCTATCAGGGGGGTCCAGTGACCGCTTAGGATGCTACTGATTATTTTTGATATTTTTAGACCAAACAACAAGGTCAAAAGTCAAAGTTAAAAACTTGAATGTCAATTATTTTTTATTTTAAAGAAATAATTATTATATAATGAACCAAGAAAACATTAATGATATTATTTCTGCTATTAAAATATTAAAACATACGGGAATAAATCTCTCTGATAATCTTGATCCTGAAAAAATATTATGTGATTATGAAATCACATAATATTAAAACAACGAAAAATCGACAACAAATACACATTACCATCCAATTATAAATTCGTAAAATTAATCTATCAGTCTATGTTAGAATCCTTGGCAGTGGTAAATGAAAAACAGGTAAAGCTATTTGCGCCTCTTGCACGTTCGATCGAAAATATTAGATCCGAACTATCTCGTGAATACGAGGAAAAAAAGATTGTGGATAATCGTGTAATGCAATTAGAAAAAAAATTATGTTATTTGATTCTGTCAGTGACACTGAGAGCGACGGTGAAGGTAACCATGGCAAAATATAGAGTCGAACTATATACACGAACTATATACAATTTATTTGTTAGGAAGACAGAGTTAGATATATTCAAATATTACCCACTGATCATATTTTATTGAATATGCAGATTTAGTAATATTATCTGCAACATTTTGTACTGATTGTGGATGTATGCTAAAATGTTTTGCAGCTGTACTAATTGAGGGAAAAGTAATTTCTTGGTCTGTCTCTGTATTTACCGATTTAATAGATCTTCTTGCAAACTTTTTACATTTTCCAGTATTTCCACGGGCAGAATTCTGACTTTGTGTAATAGCATGCAGGTTAGATAACCGATTATTTTTGGGATCTCGATCAATATGATCAACTACAAGTCCATTTTTAACGACTCCAAAATAACATTCGTAGATGAATTTATGTGAGTAATAATGTTTATTTCTACCGGTATTAAATGTAAAATAACCTTTATTATTAAGATTACCAACTGGTTTTTTCAATCTGCAGTGTCTGATTACACCATCTCGGGACGCTTCATAATTTTTAATGGTTGGATGTTAAACAAATTCGTGTTTCTCATAGTACTCAATTTTCAATTTTCTTATAAAGTTTTTGTCGATCATTTCATCATGGGTCTGATTTTTCTGAGTCATTTTATATAATAATATTATTTGTCTAAATCATTGTTTTGAAATCTGGTCAGATAATCCTCTACGGTTTTTATAGGAGATTTACCTGATAATGTATTATTTTTTTTGGTCATAATATCGTTTTAGTTCCCTGTATTTTTTCCGCCACATTTTAAACACAATTGAGTTTTTCCTCTGACTCCAACACCACATTGCACACATGGTATTGGTCCTGTACTTCCATTTTTGATACTTTGCGCATGATTTCCGCAGTATTTGTTCACGCACGATTTATTACAAGGAGAAGTATATCCAATTTTGAGCCAAACACATTTGTTTTTTGCTTCAAGCATTATATATGCTAAAATTTTTATTTAAATATTTGTCTTAATTATATGAACGAATTATCTGCAATTGAATCTAAAAGAGCCAGATTTGATCTCGATCGATTATCAGAATATAAATTTAGTACTTTGATGCAAGATCTAGCTTTAACAAATGAGGATATAACCAAACGTATCCGTAAAGCCAAGAATGAATTTCGTGACGATGGTGCTGCTCATGTATGGTCAACATTCAGAGTCGGAAATGTTACTAATATGATGAATGACAAACGAGGAAAAGCAATTATTAATCACCTTGATGATCAAAAATATTTTATTTTAATAAAATTTATTGTAAATACAGAAGAAAATACTTGGATTATTCGTGACAAGCGCGATCAAGTCCGCATACAGTCAGGAAATAATAATGTTCTTTTGAGTAAAAAATCTAAACCCGGAATATTAACCGGTGTTGATAAGCCATATTATGAACGTGCATATCCAGTTACTGCAGTTGTATATACAATATATCCGCTGAATAATAAACCTGATGTCGAGGATCTTAAGCCGATGAGATTGTCAGAGTCAAGAATAAACTGTGTAGCTGAACGAGTTACAGAACATTTCATAAATGCAATACGTGGTAATGGTTTAACAGATTTAAGGCGTAAAAAAATAAATACGTGGGCAGAATCAGTTAAAGATACTGGAGCATCTATTAAAGATGTTGCTGATCTAGAAAAGAAATTAAGATTTCCAATAACAGTAAGGACGTTAACAGGAGAGATTTTATATAAACCAAAATACATAAAAAAATGGAGCTCCAATAGATATTATTGATCATAATTCGCACGCTTGGACCTCAGCAGTAACAATATTTCCACGAGATAGCGCGGTTAAATTTTATGATGGACATATATTTGATTTTATCAAAAATATCAGTAAAAGTGACCCTGTATCCGTTTGGTTATTTCAAAGTTCAGAATATGATCATTACGATCAGTTTGTACGGCCTAATGGTGATATTTACCGTACAGAATCTCTTAATGTAGAAATGGAACATCTTGCGCTGAAATATACTTCAGACGATGTCAAAGTTAGACAATTATTAAATAATTGTTTTACGGTTCCATCTGTAGCAGCTCATTTCGCTCAGGAGACAAATTTATGGAAACCAACGCGATCGGAATTTCTTCAAGATATTCATAAAAGCTATGTAGAATATGGACACGGAGGATTATGGAATACTAAATATAAGTATAATGACGTTATATCCGTTGATATGGTAGCATGTTATCCTGGAAGTTTTCTTGGATACGGAGAATGTTCTGAATACTTTAAGAGATTCGGACATCCATCACACGAAATGACCAGGGTTGCGATAAACGGACATTTACCAGAATTTGACTTAACCGGATTTGCGTGTGTAGAATCATTTGAGTTTGCAGAAAATCTCCATCCGATTACTTATGCTTGGTTTGGAAGACATTTTTCAGAAAAATGTTGGGTTCCAATAGTACTATTGAGATATATGCTTGATGTTGGAATTTTAATATCTGTACAGGTGAGTGAGGCAATTATATCGTATCGGTTACAAAAGCAAGTTTGGTTACCAGAACCAAATAGATTTAATATTGATGATGCCAGGAAAGAATTCCCTAATCTTAATGAATATGACATTATTAAAATTATTAATAATATACGTAAATGCAGAGACGAGCATGATGAAAAACTTGCAAAAGATCTTGGTAGAAAGATAATTGGTAAATTTACTCAAGGAGATTATGGACGATGCTGAACTCGATTTTATAATCGCTGATACAACGGAAAAAAACACATTTATAAATCGGAGTAATGTTTATTTGTCAGACGGAACCAAACTAGGTACAATTGTGAGTTATCTTGATGGTGACTCACCGCAATTTACTCATTTAAGATCATCTATGTTGGCATATGTTTCTATAAATCTACTGTCAATGATAAATAGATTTCCTCGTGATGCTGTCAGAGTCGCCACGGATTCGTTCTACATAAATAAAAAATATACAGATTTGTTAAAACCGCTACTTGGTAATGGTGAATGGGGTTCATGGAGAATAAAACAAGAAAATATACTTAGTTATTCTGAATCTGCCGACGTTGAAATTAAGGAAATATATTACAGAAATAATAATCAAGTATCAAAGTCATCATCACCATCTGTATATGATCCCGTGGCTAGACATAAGACTTTATCTTAACGGATGCCTTGGTTCAGGTAAAACAACACGTGCGATTAAATTATTCATGAATAATAATTCAGATATAATTGTTTTGACACCGACACATAAATTAGCCAGGGAAATAAAAGAACGAGGAGTTAAATCATGT
>JAECUM010042709.1:0-17980 GCA_016617855.1 Megalonaias nervosa
CTCTCAAACTGTTGATTTCTATGGTATTATCGGATTCGGCATGCAAGATGACGTTCACCGTCTCGGCAAGAGCTTCTGCGAACTGAAGTTCCACACGCAGTTGACCGGATTTTATAGGGTGGAGATGTCCCTCGTCGCTGCCTTGGTCTGGAGAGAAATCAAAGGCCCACAAAGTGTAACCTCCTGCATAATCTTCATACGAAATGCCGTGGCTGGTGTTGGGTCTTAGCTGTCCGGTAGCTTCGTACAGGGACAAGTACGATCTCAAGTAATTCTTCTGGGCAAAGTTAGGTTCGAAGGGTCTGGCACACAAGGTCTTGCCATCGCGAATGACTTCGATCTTGGACACTCTGTAGTGTTTAAACTGAAAAGGACTGGCAGTGACGTCTCCGTTAAAGGCTGCATTGCTAGCGATACCAACGATTAAACGTTTGGGTAACTGTCCTTAGAATAATTGATCTTCGATCTTGGATCGGAGTCCAGTGGCAATGGTGAATGTTTTCACTTCTACCCGTCGTATTGGATACTTGGCGGTCGTGCTCTTCAAAGTGTGACTGATGTCGTTTCCTGCTTTAGGTAACACGTCCACACGGTGCACGTAAAGTCTGGCTTCTTGGATGATGGTTTTGTATTCGTTGGCATGAGCCATCAAATGGAAAGCGGTACTGCTGCGATTCAGTCTCAGGCGGATATCCATTCCGTTGAGCAAATACTTGTCTTGCATCCATATGTCCAAATGCAAACGGATCAGTTATAAACTACGTCCTTGCAGGATTTTCTTTCGACGGTCGTTAAAGCCCACATTGTGTGGATCGTCGTCAGCAGACAGGGTTGTGTCTTTAAATTTGTCCTCGCCTGCCGTGTCAGGTTTCCAAACCATGCAAGCATCCAGATGGGTGTTCTTAGCCTCTTTTCCGTACGTCAAGAGATTTTCCAGGTACGCTCGGTAAGGGTAAGTATCCATGCTACTGCTGACCAGTTTGTTATTCAAATACAAATCAACTTCGCTGAACAAGGAATGCTTGGAACAAGGAATTGTTGACGGGAGCTACTCTGGCATCGGCTCCTGGAACGCTGTCGTCCGTTTTGATCACCTTGACTTTCAGGTACAAGTCTCTGCTATTTCAAATTCGATGGGAGCTGAATCCGCCAAAGAGGAGACGGGATGAAATTTTACCCATTGGGATTCTTGCATCGGCATCATGGTGGGTGGCATGGCAAACAGATCCAGTTCCGCCTTAAAACAGACGCAAGACTATCGGTGTATCATTTTTTCTTTCACTCTGTTTGTGATTTACTAATCAAAAACGTCTAAGTCTCTGACGGTTCTTCTCTTTTTTTTGTGTTCTTTCTAGCTTTGGGTGTGTGAAGTCCTCTGAAAGGGTGTCTTCGTCGTCGTCTCTTTCTGCCTTGCCCTTGCTGTTGCGTCAGATAAGCAGGAATGTCTGACACGGCAGCGTCCGGGGCATTGATAGGAGTTTCTCGCCGGCACAGAATGTCTTTGCCAGTTTCAAGCAAGACATTTTTGCCTGCTCTCAAGAAAGCTTCTTTGGGATTTTGTTTGTCAATGATGACATTTTGGAGAAATTTTTTGTCTTGCGTCAAAGCGGCATCTTTCAAGGCGTGCAATCCCCGTCTCATCATCGGTTTCAAAACAGGAGCTACCGAACGAAAAGCAGATTTCAGCAAATCTCCTAAACCATGTCTTCGCTGTCGAGTGACTCCTTGGTCACACTGAATCGAAAATATTTCGCAAAATCCAAGTTACCGGTAATGGCTGGTATCTCGTTTTTAGTCTTGATCACCTTGGGGTCTCAACCCAAACTGTCATACAATTCAGGACAAAATGTAATGGCCAACACATTGTCCTCTAAAATTTCATCAGTAGGCGAAGAGCTATCGTATGATACTCGATCGTGACACTTCGTTTGGTTTTCAAAAAGACTTTGCCAAACACGGCATTGAACTTGGTAGTAATCGTGTTCACCAAATGTTGGGCGCTAAAATAATAACCTGGGGGAATTTTCAACCAATAGGTGGATCGTTTAGTTTTGGAGTCCTATGTTTTAATAGAGTCACCTACAGTGACTCGTTCATGCAATTTTTGTTGCACTTTCTCGTCATGAATTTCGACCGTAAAAGTATTTTGATTTTCAATGATGTTTTTGATTTGTGTTGGGTGAATTATTTCCACTTAAGCCACTTCTCAATGGGCTTCGTGATCCAGTTGAATGGCTTGAGGTAATGTGGCCGTGAAACATCACAAGGTGTTGTGGGAAAACACCTTCATGGAACTATCACTGGGTAACGTTAAGTAAAATTGGTTATTTATAATTACAGAGTTCCAGTGTCAGGGGGGTCGCTGGAGGTCGGAGGAGTGTCTAAAAGAGGATTGTGATTGTTATTGTGACTGTTGGGAGGGTGGCTGACGTTTGGACGCAAGGCTCCCGTTGTTACCGTTAGAGGAATATTTCAGGGAAGGATTGGGAAGAAGGTAACCGATGCAACTGCTGAGTAAAATGGTCCACAATTGTTTGTCTCCTTGTTGCAAACTCAAATTGGCAGTGGCAGCACCGATGACACAATACACCAGAAATATTTGGCAGAGAAAGACGATTTGTGTTTTAGGCACACGTTCTCCACACCACACACACAAGGGTTGCTTTTGTAGATCTTGCACAGAAGAACTGGGTGAAGGAGTGGTCACTGAAGTGGTAGCGGTTGAGGCTGTGTTGAAGGGCATGATGGTCACTTCATTTTATAGTCGATGACTTGCGAAGCATCGATCCAAGAATCAAATCTGGGAGGATATCCTTTCCAATGTACTTTGACTTCTTTGACACGTCGTTTTCCTACTTTATGGGTTCTTCGTTTGAGAATGCTTTCGATGTCGTACATTTCGTCTTCTGTTTTGGCCACGCGTTGTAACTCGGGCAAATAAACGTTCCTTTTAACACTTCCCCGATCATGTCTTCCAATTTACAGACGGCAGGATGACGGCCACACACACGTCCAGTGACACGAAACAATTCGGTGGTCCATTTGGGTAAGTAACCTTTGTCGAAAGTGCATTTGATTTCGCCAATGCGAACACAATCTCCTGCCGTCATCACTGCACCTTTCTTGGGGAAAGTCACAGCCGGGGACGTACCAAACAGGCGCTCAAAGATATGGTCACTTCGTTGTCGGGAGTCACTTCTTGGGAGGCACACCCGATGACCCGATGGTAAGATTGGTTGTACGCTTGGACTGGGTGAGGCAAGACGTCGATGTACTTGAGAGTGTGTTGATGCGTAAAATATTTGCACATGCGTTCTTTCAAGGTGCGTTGAAAACGTTCCACGATGCTGGCTTTGGTTTCGGGATTCTCGGTGGCGAAAAATTGAATGTCTCGTTTCTTCAATTCTTTTTGGAAAGCTTGGATCAGAGATTCGGTGCCTTTGTCGGTTTGCCATGGAAGAGGGTGACGAACACTCTGTTTCAACACCAGTTTGAGGGCTCGCACTAACTCAGTGCTCGATTTGGAAGTCAATGGCACGACCCAAGCAAATTTGGAAAAGACGTCAAAGACACAAAACAAATATTTGTAGCCACGATTGTAGGTGGTCAAATGAGAGACATCGGCTAAATCAGCTTGCCATTAATGATCGATGCCCTCCACTCTGGTGCGACTTCTGGAAAATTTTCGTCGAATGGGTTTGTGTAAAGTGTACGTGGCTTGTTCTTGCAACCATCGTTGCACTTAAGGTAAACGGACACTTTTCAGTCGAGTTTTGGCAGCACGATACAATTTCTGAACTCCTCCGTATCCCACAGGATGGGATGGATCGTAGCAAATAACGGCTAACACCTTCTCCGTTTGTTAGTAGGTTACCCACTCTTCGCTGATGCTACTCTGGATGGGGCGAAGGGTGGTTTAGAAACGGCTTTACGTGTCCGATATGCTACTGGACTAGAATTCGAGGATAGAGGTGGTGGTGGTATTAATGGGATGGCTTTGGTCTTTTCTTTTTTCACTTCTGGCTTCCCTTCTTTCTTTCTGACTTCTGTCGAAGGAGGAGTGGAAATCATCTTTTTAACCCAAGCTTTAAATTCTTCTTGCTGGTTTGTAGTGGAAGGGGTCAACAAGGACACTGCAACCTTATTAGGGATCGGAGCTGCCGACGGTGTTTGAAAGACTTCTCGTACCTCTTCTTCTTCAGGCATCCGTGGGGCTGCGTCTGTCTTGATCGCTGGGGGTGGTGGCGGTGTTGGCGATGGACTTTTCATCAGGGCATTAAAATCTTTCAGAGTTGGTAGAGCTGTTTCGTCTAAAGCTTTCTGGTGAAAGAGTTGAAGTCGTTGCAACAGTTGACTGTACCGTTGAGATTTTTCCGTTTCTCACAAATCGGTCTGATCCATCAACGATTTCAATTCGTGTTGTAACTGGGACATTTCGGTCAAATGAGGACTGGGAGGTAAATGCGGGGTCCGTTGTTCTTGCCAGCGATGATATTCCATTCATCGTTTGTAAGGCACTAAAGTCATTTTTCGTCCTTCCATTGGATTCCAATGGTCACGTCTAAGATCTTTTATCTCCAGAATCCTCCTTTTATCTTAAAATACCTCCCAGGAGTCCCAACATGGATTCCACTACTCCTTTGACAATAGGTCCTAACATGGGTAAAAATCCACCGCGTTGCACCAACATCTTTTTTTTTTTTGACGGATGGGGATTGTTTTGGACCATTCGGCGAAGAACGTGTCGATGCTTGGCTAAGCATTCTTTCTGACGTTTAGACAAAGGTATCATTCCTTTCAAGACATTCAAACAACATTCGCACACGGTATCGATGACGTCTTTGGAGGCGGTTTGAATGAGTTGTTTTCGCATGGGTAGAGAAGCTTTGGACAGGACAGACAACACGTCACAATGTTTGGCTAAACGAGGAGGCAGTCCTTTCTTTTTCTTTCCTTTGGAGGTAGAAAAGGAATGTCTTCTGAGGGGGGTGGTGGTGACATCTTTGTTTGTTGGTTCCGGAACCACACCAAAAATACACTGACGTCGATGACTTGGCACACACCCTTTTATCTTTTCTTGGACTATCGCTTCGTCAAAAATGTGACGATATTTTGCCCAAAGTCGCTAAGCAATCCTCCCCTTTGGTTGCTTCTCTTTTTCTTTGGACGAGTGTGTCTATTCAGAGGGTGACGTCGATGCCTGGCTAAGCGTTTTTTCGGATGTCCGGTCAAACGACGAGACTGTCCTCTTCTTTTTCTTTTCCTTTCTGGACAGGAGAACGACGACGGTGGTAATGGGGTGTACTTCTTCGAGGTGCCCCCTTGGGTGTTAAGGACAACAAAAACACCGATCCCTATAGTTTGCCCTTAAGTCATTTTATACTGGAATGCGTCGCCACTGATTGTCGGCTCGTTGATTCAGTTTCATGGGAGGCATCACGCGTCTTGAAGGGGTTTGCAAAGAACTGAATCGGGAGAGTTCTTGCTTGGATAAATCCAGTAAACTCTGTAACATGCCCGATCTCTCTTGGACTTTAATTTTGGGGGCAGGTACTTTGTGTGCAGCGGCTACTGCAGCTAAAGAGGAGCGGGGTGTCACCGCTGGGAGCAAAGTTCTTGGAGACGCGGGTTTCCAACTTTTCATCAAATTAGGAAAGATTCGTGTTAAATCGGGTTTGGCAGGCATCAGCAGCAACGGAGAAGTGGAAGAACCTGAAGCTACTGGAGACGTGGTCACCGTCGCTGCAGGTCGTGGCTTGGGGATGTAAGGTTGCTCCTGGCCGCAGTATCTCTCTTGTGGGTAGAAGCTGTTTTCTGGGGTCTTTTCTGGGGACTTTTCTTTTTCTGTGGCAGTGACCTTGTCTTGACTCCGCTGATCTTTTTCTTCTTCTGGGTACTTTTGGGTCGGAGAGTGGCTTTTTTTCTTGGGGATGACTTTGGGGGCATTGGGATCCCATTTTAAGAGGGAGCGAATGATGACACCTCCTAGAGAACCGCTACCTCCAGGTTTCAAAATGATTTGCTTTTTGGTTTGAGTGTCGATGCGAGAATCTGCCAGTTGCGTCAAGGCTACTTTGTTTCTCTCAAAAAAGCCTTTGGTTTGATGTGGAATGTGAATGATGCCTTGCAGTAATTGACGAGTTGTCACCGTAAACCATCAGTGGTAGCGGTCTGCATGTCAACATTTAAGCCATGCTCAGTGATATCGGTCTAATGGCTACATTTAGTCCACGTTCAATGATATCAGTCTAGCTGCCATCCGTTAACCCATGTTCAGTGAGTCTCGTTTGGATTGGTGACGAGAATGGTGCTGGTTCAAATCCTGCAAACGTTTAACTGAAGTAATGATTTGCTAGTGTCAGATTGGATCAATTTATTGCTAGTGTCAGATCGTAGCAATGCATTTGATAGTGTCAGCCTGGAGACCTTACTTGCTAGTGTTAGATTGAAGTAATGTATTGCTAGTGTCAGATTGGAGCAATTTATTAATAGTATCAGATTGGAGCAATTTATTGCTAGTGTCAGATTGGAGCAATGTATTCCCAGCGCCAGAATGGAGTAATGTATTGCTAGTGTCAGATTCGAGCAAAGCGTTCTAGTATCAGATTGGAGAATTGTGCCTCAGGTATCTTATCGGATCAATGCGTTTCTGTTTCAGAATTTGAGCAAAGCCAATCTAGTGTCAAAATGAGTAACGTTTTGCTAGTGTCATGTTTGAACCAGTGTAACGATGTCTTCAGAATGGAGCAGTGTATTGACATTGTTAGACTGAACCAGTATAACGCTGTTTTCAGACTGGAGTAATGTTTTGCTAGTGTAAGACTGAGCCAACGTAACGATGTCTTCTGACTGGAGAAATGTATTGATATTGACAGACTGAACCAATGTAACGATGTTTTCAGACAGAAGCAATGTCTTGGTTTTGTCAGACTGGATCAATGTATTGGTATTGTCAAACTGGAGAAATGTGTTGGTATTGCCAGGCTGGAGCAGACGATTTCTGTAATGAATTGGTAACGTTTGATTGGAACTGATTATTTCTAGTGTCACATAGTGTCACACTACAGCAATGTAATGTTAGTATTAAAACGGAGCGTTCCTAGTGTTAGACTAGAGCGATGACTTGTTAGTATTAAATTAAAACAGTGCGTTGCTAGTGTCAGACTACAGCAATATAACGTTAGTATTAAATCAGTGCGTTGCTAGTGTCAGACTACATAAATGCAATGTTAGTATTAAATTTAAACAGCGTGTGTCTCGTGTCATACAACAGCAGTCTAATATTAGCATTAAAACGGAGCGTTCGTAACGTCCGACTACAGCAATGACTTGTTAGTATTAAATTAAAACAGTGCGTTGCTAGTGCCAGACTACATGATTGTACTGTTAGTATTAAAACAGTGCGCTTCTAGTGTCAGACTACATACATGTAATGTTGGTATTAAAACAGTGCGTTTCTGGTGTCAGGCTACATACATGTAATCTTAGTATTAAAGGAGTGCGTTTCTGGTGTCAGACTACATAAATGCAATGTTAGTATTAAATTAAAACAGCGTGTGTCTCATGTCAGACTACAGCAATAACTTGTTAGTATTAAATTAAAACAGTGCGTTCCTGGTGTCAGACTACATAAATGTAATGTTAGTATTAAAACAGCCAGTTTCTGGTGTCATACTACATACATGCAGTGTTAGTGTTAAATTAAAACAGCGTGTGTCTCATGTCAGACTACAGCAATAACTTGTTAGTATTAAATGAAAACAGCGTGTGTCTCGTGTCAGACTACATCAATGTAATGTTAGTATTAAAACAGTGCGTTTCTGGTGTCAGAATACATAAATGTAATGTTAGTATTAAATTAAAACCGCGTGTGTCTCGTGTCAGGCTGCAGCAATGTAATGTTAGTATTAAAACAGTACGTTTCTGGTATTCAGTCTACATAAATGTAGTGTTAGTATTAAATTAAAACAGCGTGTGTCTCATGTCAGACAACAGCAATGTAGTGTTAGCAATAAAACAGTGCGTTTCTGGTGTCAGACTACATAAATATAATGTTAGTATTAAATTAAAACAGCGTGTGTCTCGTGCAGCAATGTAATGTTAGTGTTAAAACAGTCCGTTTCTAGTGAGAGATTGGATCCGGGGATAACTATTGGCGGAATTAAACAAATGAATTACTAGTGTTAGATTGGTGCAGAGTATTTCCTGTGTCAGACTGGTGCAGTGCTTCGCTAGTGTCAGACTGGAGCAACGTTTTTCTAGTGTAAGATTGAGGCAGTACGTTTCTGTGTCAGTTTGGAGCAATGTATTGCTAGTGTAAGATTGGGGCAGTACGTTTCTGTGTCTGACTGGAGAAATGTATTTTTTGTGTATGATTGGGCCAGTACGTTTCTGTATCAGACTGGAGCAGTGGCTTCCTAATGTCAGATTGGAGCAATATAGTGCACGTATCATACTGGAGCAATGTTTTGCTAGTGTCAGACTGTAGCAGTGGATTTGTATTGTCAAATTGTAGCAATGTAATACTAGCGACGGATTATAGTAAAGTATTGCTAGTGTCCGCTTGCAATATTTCCTGTCCAGTGTCAAACTGGAGCAAAGTGTTGTTGGTGACAGATTATGTTATTAATTCACACTTGACACCCATGTGCTAAAAATGAATTCGATATCACAAACGTGCAACACTTGAGTTTCAAAGATCCTGGCATACGTCCTGACACGTTTTTGACCCTGCAAGAAAACATACAGCTAAAAAATACCATTAAACAAACAACTTTACATTGTTAGGAGAAATCAGCATAGTGGTGTATGACTGGTCTTTACTTAGTGACTTACTACATTATTTTTAGACTACCAATAGTTCAAGTGACATTATAATTCATACAGATAAACCGACACTATAGTATCCCTAGTCAAAATGACATTATGATTCACAGAGTTAAACTGACATTAGAGTACCCAGAGTTAAACTGACAGTATGGTAAGCACAGCTAAACTGGCATTATAATACATAAAGTTAAACTGACATTATCGTACAGAGGTAAACTGACATTAGAGTGCCCAGAGTTAAACTGTCACTATAGTACACAGAGTTAAACTGCTATTAGAGTACCCAGAATTGAACTGATAGTATAGTACACAGAGTTAAATTGCCATTATAGTACCTTAGAGTTAAATTGACATTATAGTACACAGAGTTAAACTCACATTATAGTACATGGAGTCAAACTGACATTATAGTACCCAGATTTAAACTGACATTATAGTACACAGAGTTAAACTGACATTATACATAGAGTTAAACTGTCATTATAGTACACAGAGTTAAACTGACATTATAGTACACAAAGTTAAACTAACATGATATTACCCAGAGTTAAACTGACATTATAATATCCAGACTTAAACTGACGTAATACAAAAAAGTTACAATGGCAATGTAGCAAGATGGCACAACTGCAGAGGGGAGATATGGTTAAATATTGTAAACGTTGAGAGTATGTTTAAAATGGTACCCCCAAAAAATGGAGATTTGCATATTTGGCTTAAAATATATGTTTGCATTCTTGATAAAGGGACGAGTATTCATTTCGCTTATTTGTCTCTATGGGTTTGTACTGTCTCTAATCACATCAAACACGACATGGAATGCTTATAACTTTCACATTCCTGTCTAGGTAACTGCAACCGTCTGATTTTAATACGAACATATTTTCCCAAGGTTTGACAATTAAAAACGAAAACTTCATTTATCTTGTGTGTGGTTTTTCAACAACACGACTCAGATTAACTTACTGAAATGCATACAGTTGGATAAGGTTGCATTCTTATGTCCCGGATACATTAGTTTCTTATCGACGGTTTCGCCAGATAATGTTTATTCCTAAAATAGGACCCATATCGCATTTTCAGTAAAGACCTGGATAATTGCCATGACATAACTGTTTTGTTGCGGTGTCTATTCTCACCAGTATAGCTATGCATTTTGTAGAACGGCACGTCCTGGTGTTGAGTTTTCTTTCTTATTTTGTTGTGAACCTCACTCTTGTCGGAAACGAAAGTGCATTTTTCAGTTTTTCAAGCTTTATATTTGCACATATTTTCTAAACCCTTTTAATAATGTCATTATCCTTAAGATGAATCAGTTTAGAGCTAAGCTAATTCATGCTATAACAAGAACGCTTGCCTATTTTACATTGGGTCAAGTTCATAATCAATGAAACATTCTCGCTAACCTCTTTGAATTTTGGGTCATTTCACAGTCACAAATTTCTTCAATTAAGCTTTTGTTTGAAAGGTTTACATTTACTAATGTTGTAATCGCATTTGCAAAATGCCCTATTTATGATTAAACTCCAAACGGACAAATGAGAATAAGGTGACGATCTTGATGCTAGTGAACAATATAGTGATACAACTAAGGATTCGTGAGAGGATACCTGAATAAAATGAAAATGGTTTTTGAATGGTTTGAACTGTGATTTACCGGAAATGACATACACCAACCACTTGACAAAATTTAGTTCGCGGGCTATGATTGTCATATTAACCCAATTTCACGAGCCATCTTTTCAGATTATCATTTAGCCCACGTTTTTCTATGAATTGCCTGACAGCCGTCTTTTATGACCATCAGCTAGTCATCGTGTTTCTATAAATGACCTGGCAAACATCTTTTCCGATTATCACCTAGGTTCATATGTTTATGAATTACGTAATCACACCTTTTCCGATTATCAGCTAGCCCTCGTGTTTCCATGAATTACATAACATCCATCTGTTCCAATTATCAGCTAGCCCCCGTGTTTGTATCAGTTACATAGCTGCCATCTTTTTCGACTATCAGCAACTTTCGTTTTTCTATGAATTATCTAACCGCCATCTTTTCTGATTACCAGCTAGCACTCGTTGTATGAATTGCATAATCGCCATCTGTTTCGATTGTCATTTAGCCCTCTTGTTTCTATTAATTACATAACCGCCATCTTTTCCGATTATCAGCTAGCCAAGTTGTTTCGATTAACTTCATAACAACCCGATTATCAGCTTACCCTCGTGTTTTGATGAATTGCATAACATCCATCTTTTCCTATCATTATCTTATCTTCGTGTTTCTATGAATTACATAACAGCGTTTACCGAACATCACAAATTTATCTGATGATCTGACAAGTTTATATGATTAGTTACTGATTAGATGTAATCGCTGCAGATACACATGAAATAAAGCACAATGCAGGTGAACAAAGAGACAACACATTCTTGTTACTGTTCTTATTTAAAGACAGCTCTCAGTTTGTATACTACTAATGTAGCATCATATGTATATGCAAGTTATGATACAGTTTATTTTCTTGGACCTGATATGACTATGCAAGTTACGTTACAGCGTTTTCTTGGGCCTGACCTGACTATGCAAGTTACGCTACAGTCTGTTTTCTTGGGCCTGACCTGACTATGCAAGTTACGCTAGAGTTTGTTTTCTTTCGTCTGCCCTGACTATGTTAGTTACGCTACAGTTAGTTTTCTTGGACCTGACCTGACCATGCTAGTTACGCTATAATTTGTTTTCTTGGACCTGACCTATGTTAGTTACGCTAGTTTGTTTTCTTGGGCCTGACCTGACTATGCCAGTTACGCTACAGTTAGTTTTCTTGGACCTGACCTGACCATGCTAGTTACGCTACAATTTGTTTTCTTTGGCCTGACCTGACTATGCCAGTAACGCTATAATTTCTTTTCTTGGACCTGACCTGACTATGCTAGTTACAATACAATTTGTTTTCTTGGATCTGACCTGAATATGCTACCTATATTGCAGTTGTTTTCTTGGCCTTGACCTGGCTATGCCAGTTATGTTACGGTCTGTTTTTCTGTACCTGATATTGGCCACATGGTAACTGACACTTGCAAACTGGTGAAAGTATTTATACACATGTTGTGAAGCTGTATAGCGAAAAGAAAAAAGGTTTGGAAAGTGGTTGTCACATTATTTACTAGCCCTAAAAATAAAAATAAAAATGTATGGTTTTTCGTAATTTAAAACAAAAACGGTTTTGTCAGTCAAAATAACATTCATGAATACTCATTTTCCCCAAGAGGAGGTAGCGGTACAGCATTTAGCATGTCAGACTTGCGATCGAAGGGATCAAGTTTTAAATACCGTTGGGTCAGTCCGGGCTATATTTAGTTCTATCCCATGCTCATACGCCATAAGACTATGATTTTAATAACAGCTGGTGAAATATATCCAAGCTAACATGCAGTAATTTACGAATGGAGAATAGCTGGTAAAGTCGTGCTTTGTGCATACACAGATTACATTTGAAATGCATGAATGACTGCAGTTTTACGTTGTTTGAGGTTCTAAATTAGCAGCTGGGGTTGCAAATTTGACATGTGGTCACGCTAGTGGGGACGGGTGGGTGTGGAGTGGAATAGAGTTCTTGTTGTTTTTGTATGGTATACTTTGTTGATATAGACAATGGTTCAACTAAAGTTCACTGGAAACTATAATTCACTGGTAGCTATAATTTACCGATGTATCAAACGTCCAGATCAGTATCACGTGACCGTTTAAATAAAAACAAATTGCAGGACACTCAGTCAACTCATAATTATTGGAGTGATACTAAATTAAAAATTAAGGATAACCTGTACAATACATTTCCTGAAAGGATCTATAAAATACCACATCTTAACATTGTGACTAGTAATAATATGTTAGATAACAAAGAATTATTATAGTTGACTTGCCCGTCATATATTAAACAATCTTATAATATAAGGCTGTACTTGATTTTTTTTAAAAATTTTACTGCCGGTTATTCAAAAGCAGCAGTACGGAATAGTAAGTATTGATAATATTTGAATTAACAAAGTCATAAATAGTTTTAATCAATACATAAATAAATTACATAACTTAAGAGAAATGAATAAATCGCTATCATCTATTATATTGTCTCAGACATGATCTCACTGATATGCATTTGCCATGTCCCATAGTAAACATTTATACCAAAACATAAGACAACTTATAGTTAGAAAACAATAACGGACATTACACGTTTTTGCTAAAACAAATAATCTTTCGTACAAGTTTGTGTGAATTTCATAAACATGGTTTGTGGACACGGTGTCCACAATGACACTTCACTCATTGTGGAGTCACCATATATTTAGAAAGCACAATAGATACATCATGAATAATGTTCACCGTAAAAACCCGTAACAACGCTCTCCACTGAATATCCTCAGGATACAATCCTATGTTTTTCTTCAATTTCGCCTCCCAAATTTGGTAATTCCTAGCATGGCATACAAATAATTTCTTTCAATACGTTGTCTAAAGTCTTTACATACGTTGTAAATCAAATGAGCTCACCTCATTTCATGTAACTTTCATGATATTGACTTCATTTGCCTTAGGACAAAATGGATCTTAACTACTTCAATGGTCCCTCGATTTTCAGGATTTGTGTATAATCCGACTACATCTTACATGATTTTCCGCTTGAAATTAAAACTGTTTTGGCTGCCAAAGCAATTCAAAGGGATTCTTTTGTCTGCTCCTAAATATATTCCTTGAAGTTATTATCTTTTTTGCAAATACATCAAGACACTGGGTTGTGCATTTCATTCATCTGAAAGACAATCTGGTTTGATTTATGGTGTAGAGCAGGAAAATCAAAATATAATATAACGAAGATCTATAAAACTTTTCAGGAAATAATATTTGTAGTAAGCCTGTGTGAATTATAAAAGCATGGCTTGTGTCCATAGTGTTGAGACATACACTGTTGAAAGTTATATGTGAGGAAAGCATTCAATGAATAAAATAGTATCAACGGTATATTGATTTCTAAAGTTTGAAGTCACACAGTACTGATTTTATTTGATGTGCAGAAAGAACAGAAAAAAGTTAATCTTCGCTCCAAGTGGTGAGGACAATGATATGGATGAATATGAAGATCTTCAGCGTACACATATATTTTTATTGCAATTCATTTTCAGATATCTTAGATGAGACTTTATTTTGACGTTGATGGCATGAACATTACTATAATTATTCGTGTTCAATACATTTCAGGACAAAGAATGCTGGGTAACAAAAAGAGTTATATGGACAAAAGATGAAAATGCTGCAATACAGCGTCAATTTGAAACGTTTTTCAGACTTCTGTACCAGGGAAAAAGAATTGTGAGAAGGTTTTGGGGACAGAATAAGTCATTAGAAATAGAGACTGGGCAACAATTAAATACTGTGTGTACAACACTATACAAAGACCGAGAACAACAAACATACAATGGTCGAAACAATCGTTATATCATATCTGGTTTGCAAACATTTGGATAGGCTAAAATGTAACAAATAATTATGTCTTTCATTCTTGCATTTAATGTCTGATGCAGAATAAGTATTATTGTTATGTTCAGTATTTCATTTGGGTAGAATTATTCATTCAGATTGTTATTCAACAGAATTACAAAGTGCTCATCAATAATATTTTTGGACTGGAACATTAATTTAGAATTTTGGGGAAGCCAGACAAGAAAATGTTTTAGATTATATTATTGTGATAGATCAAAAGACTGTTAGCACATCGTCACACTAAAGACAACTGGCTCATTATTAAATTTGAGACTACACGCACATCAACACATCCAATATTGGAAATTATTTGGAATACCGCTGGAATTCAGTTAGAACATCATACATCTGAACTTGTGATAACACTATTAGGACTATTTGGGATTTAATTCGCATTACCGTAAGATCGTATTACCGTAAGTTCTTTTAAATATACACTTTGTATTCTAGGGATATACATTATTTGTTAAATTTTACAAAGCTTATTGGTTCTTGCTCTTTTCAGTTACTTTTATAATACTATTGAGTCGTATTAGCTTTAAAAGTTGTATAGACAGGAAATTCTTAGTCTAGCCAATTAAACTCCATACAATGGTTATTTAGAAGTTAAAAAAAACAACAACTTCACACTGGGGATAAGTTCAAAAATCATTAAGTCCTTTTGAACTTTTTTTGGCCATACTGTCGGTAGATCATTGAATTTTTTAAGGAGAAACCTCTTTCTACCGATGATTCAGAGCTTGACCTTCTTTATTATATCTCTAAGTTTGACAATAAGCTCTCTTGCCCATATCTCAAAATCCTCTTTAGGGTAAGTATTATGCTCTTTATACAGTTAGAACGAAAGTTACTTAAATTATATTATCAACATTCCTGGGATGAGGGAACATACACAAATCTGCTATATAAACATGTTAATGGAGTATGTAGATAGAGATAGTCATGTTAATCAGTCTATCAATTTAGTTGTACCTGTCCCACACAGTGTGATTTTAAACGATGTCTTGCGCAATCAGACTGTAGTGACTTTGGTGTAACTAGTCTTCGGAATTCCGATATTTGAAATGACCTGGACCGGAAACTTTCGCATCTACATACACAAGAAAGGAATGGGTTAAAACAGCTGATATGTGGATATGTGCGCTTATTTCCAGATGTTCCAACACGAATTAATAAAATCTGCCATGATGTTGAAATTGTAGATTCTACGTATGTGAAACAGCATCTTCACAGGATGAATCCTCTCAAGCAGAAATGTTTGATAAAGGAAACTGAATATTTGTTTCAGAATGATTTTATTGAACCAAGCAAATTAATTGGAGTTCGCCATGTATACTAGTGCCAAAATTGTACCTATGTGCACTGACCACGTAACATTGAACAGTGTCACCAAAACAGAGTCATTTGCAATACCAACAAAAGATGACTGCATTGACAAAATTGGAAATGAAAAATATGTGACCAATTTCAACATGTAGTGAGAATTTTGGCAAATTCCACTTACGGAAGAGCAAACGAAATGTTGGCATTTGTATCCGCCGCCTGGACTTTACCAATATAAAGTGATGCCTTTCGGTATGAAAAATTCTCTCTCAACATTCGAGCGTTTAATGAACATGGTGCATCTCATGTAGATGGCTTTGATGCATACAGAGAAGACATCATTATTTACAGTGATGCCTTGAAAGACCACCTGGAAACTATCCGGAAATTCTTTCTTCGATTGTATGAGACAAATTTAACAATTAATTGGACTAAAAGTGAGTTTTTGCCGAACTTGTATTACACTTTTAGGAAATAATGTGGAACAAGGTCATGGTCAACCTGTTAAAGTTAAGGTTTGCTCTTGCAGGAATATAACTTCGGCATTAGGCACATCAAGGGAAAAGGGAATCTGATTGCAGATGCACTTTCACGTAGCTTTGTACTATAGTGCTTTGTTTTATATATTTTGTGTCATTCATAAGGCATCTTTCTTTTCGTTTATGAGGGGAGGTGTTATGTATATTTATAGTTTTTTACTTTTGGTGCATGACTATCTATTTTTTGTTTCAGTTATGTCACGTAGATTGCATAGGATCTGTAAATATGTGTTGTCAAGTTTCTAATAATCAACATATTTGCAAGTTTGGAGCTATTTATGGTTGGCTAGTTAAAGTCAAGTGGACGTGTACATGAGTAAGCATTGTGAAATATTCGCTGGAATAGTAAGGTCTGTCAAGTAGGGTATATTGCAAAATATAGTCGTAATAGACTCTTGCAGATGTATATATGGAAATAATTGGCTTTCTGATGTAGTTTTTCAGTCAGGCAAGACCTCTCAGGCCCACCTGGGACTCTTGTTAAATAACGGACGTGATCCTGTTTGTAAGGGAATGGAACTAAATGCATACGCAATGCCTTTTACTGATTTGCAGATGCCGCATATGTTAAATTTCAATTTTAAGGACATTTTTAAAAAGTAAAAATGCATGTGATAATTTATTTTCATTTACTTTGGGTACAATCAATAAATACAGCATCTGATCTTTTTGAAACCAAATCTGTAATTAAATGTGAAAAAAATGTATCTACATAATCAGATAATTGAAGTTTTAATTTAGTTTTAACAAAAGAGTCCAACGGGGTTTCATGAACTCAACAGAAGCTGTCTGAGATGAATGTCTAAACCGAGATATTTCACTCTACTTCGCAGATTTTGAAGCTAATATTCATTTTATTTCTAAAATCAATTATCACTACCACTATGTATACAAACGTAACATATGTAACTATACGTGTATTTATAAATATAACTGTGCAGGTTAGGATCCTTCCATCATATCAGCACTGGATGGCTACCGTGATGTGTCCTCGGGTAACTCCATTTCCCTCAGTACAAAATAATCTATTTGTGTTGCTGTGATGTAAACCATCAAACCAAACCAAACCATGCATGTTTGGAGCAAGTGTATCAAGGAGGAGTTTATTAAGGGATCCAAACCCATGGCAATATACTAGCAACATCACGATTCTTATAATAATAATAATAATAATAATAATAATAATAATAATAATAATAATAAAGTAGTTCAGTTCTGAATGTCAGTCAAGTTAATCCAACATCATATTTTACATCTTCATTATTGAACTAAATTACCACAGACAATATTGTAAACCATATAACAAAAATAAAATGCCAGGTATAACTTTTTGAAAGGAAACTAATATCATGGAGATGGAATATGCTAAAGAAAAGAAAACAATACTGGGGCCAGCATAGGCTATGACGTTAAGACTAAAACTTCTGATTCACAAGTTCGGGGAATATGGTACCTGTACTACTGAGTAGCCCTCTATTTAATAACGGGGTGAACTATTATAATGGAGTCTTTAATATTCCCATTAAAATATAATTTAGTTATTGTCATATATCTTTTTTATCTCTATTTACTTTCTCTCTCCAGAGGAAAAGAAACGAAGAAAAAAATGGACAAAAGAAGAAAAAGATGCACTCTTGACAGTGTTACGTGTAGGCTCGTACAAAAGTAACAAAAGAAAAGAGTGAATCCAACAAGCTTTGTAAATTTTAACAAAATAATTTATTTCCCTAGAAAACAATGTAAAATA